>CM076582.1:157234774-157426559 GCA_034641835.2 Pinus albicaulis | reverse complement strand
CAGACCATAGCCTGTTGAAAATGCAACAAGATGATGGAGCTTAGTGAAATGAAGTCGCCTTCACTAAGTGGGCCCGCAGGCTATTTTTGGCGCAAAGTCTATTTTTAGACTATGTCTATTTTTAGACATATGGATCATGGTCTATGAGTTGCAGGATGCTATTTATGGATGATTGGTCGCGTTGGTAAAAATAGATGGACCTCTATTTTTAGACATTTGGCGGTTTCTATTTTTAGACTGTCGGGCTAAAAATAGAACAGTCAAATATTATTAACCCTTAATAATATTTAGACTATAAACATTATCTTATCCTCTTGGAGCACTTCAGTTTGATGCTTGGATGTGGCACATGCAGCTGACAGAAGAAAATACACTTTTCCTAAGGGTTAGTTGAGCTATTGCATGGTTGACTTCAGTTAGAACTCATGTGGCAGAGTTTGGTGGAGTTGATGAGACAGTTGGTGGAGTTGTGTTCGGTTTAACTTAGTTGAACTAGTTGTATTTAGTCTAACTGATAAATACACTAGTGATGAGTGGTGTGAATTAATTATAAATTAATTCACTAATTATTAACTCATAAATCAACTAAAGAACACATCAGTTAACTGCAATGCATGGACAGTTTAGTGGAGACCAGTGTTAGAGGTGGGTGAAAGGGTGAGTCTACTATCAGTTGTGACTATGGTTGTGCATGATATTTGCACACACATTGATTGAGATTTCCAATGAGGATTGCACAGTACAAGCTAGTGGGATTCAAACTTGGATCTTATCATTATTCATCTTGGATTGCGCAGTAGAGGCAGGCAGACTTGTGGAGGAGATTTGAACCCGTGACTTGTTCAACTTCCGTGCTAGTTTTGTGTGTAGCATGTGAGATAGTGCTGAGAGCTGTGAGAGCTTTGTGCTATGTATTGTTACATGTTCTCTATCATTATAATATACAGATAGTTGGGGGTTTTCAGCTATTTCTTTCCCCAGTACATACTGTGTTTATGTGTGCTTGAATATTGTGTTTATGTGCGCATGCGACTATTTCTATTTCCGCATTTGATGATCAATTGTAGAAGAGGTTATGTATTATGAATGAAGCTTAAATATTGTGTAATTAGGATAAGCTCGATGAAAAATTCAGCAAATTATTCAAATTTCTACATGTTATCGGAGAAAGAATTGATCATCGGATCTATTACAGTGATTACAATTTATTTCGGTAGACAGAGTCTGTAAGCGGGCCAGGTAGCCTCTGGATCCATCCTTTCCTTTGAAAGGTGATATATCCAATAAACGCCCCTATAGTCGATCTCTGTGCTAGAAATACTTTTTTCTCACAGATCCAGAAGCAGTTGAGTTTTGAGCTTGGAATTCGAATTTTTACAGCAATTTGTTTTCTTGGTGCCGGAGTTGAAATTTCTTTCAACGGTTTGCGACTCGAGTATGCCCTTGAGGGAAGTTTGAATTATGTTGCATGGAAGGAAAGAATGGAGGTGGTATTAGATGATAATGGGCTGAAGGAGTTCATAGATGCTGAGGTCCCAAAGTCTACTGATGCTGCTCAAGTTGATGCTTGGCAAAAGAAGATGGAAAAATGTCAAAGGATTCTGTTGGAGGGCGTTAAGGATCACATTGTATCCAGCTTGCATGGAAAAGCTTCTCCATACTTGATGTGGAAAGCATTGATAGATCTATTCCAAAGAAAGAGTGACCAGAGGAAGTTGGCGCTCAAGGATAAACTCAGAAACATTAAGATGGAGAAAGGTGACAGTATCGCAACCTTTTGCCAGAAGTTCACTCAATGCGAGGGAATGGTGCAGGAAGGTGTGAGGGTGACTATCGATGAAGAGAATTGGTGGACACAGCTCTCCTTGGTCTTGAAGAGTTTAAATTCCTATCAGGACTCATTGTCAATGGTGGAGAAATTGTTGGGATGGAGCGACTTTGGTCGGATCTACGGCAAGAAGGGGAATAAGGCGGACTACCGAGAGACGGTTCTTCATCAAAACATATGATGAAAAGAATTTCATGGTACCGCCATCGAAAAAGAAGGAGAAGAGCAAGAAAGCTTCTCGATTACGGTGCGAAAAGGCAAAAAGCAAGACATGTCCAAGGTGAAGTGCTTTCCTTTTGTCACCCAACACGGACATTATGCCTGGGTGTCATGAGAAGAAAGAGAAAAATAGAAAAATTGCTAGATGTGATGCAGGAAGACGATGACACTCCAGGTTGTTGGATTTTTCGTTGATCGCATGCTTGGTTTCAAGTGTGATGGGATCAGTATGGTTCTTGGACAGTGGTGCGTCATTTCACATGACCGGAGATCGGGATTGTTTTCAGATCTGGAGGAGAAAGATCTCGGAGTGCACATCGAGATGGGCGATGATGGTAGATACAGTGCGACCGGTATCGGTGCCATTTCCTTTGAGAGGGAGTTTGGTAAACCCTTCGTATTGAAGGAAGTATTGCATGTTCCAGGATTGATGAAGAATCTGATCTCTATAGCGATGTTGGAAGACAAGGGTACAGTGCGCGTGTCGGTGAGGGAGAAGAAACTTTCTGCAACCGGTAAAAGACAAGGCGGAAAACACAGAGAATAGGGTTCAAGTCAAGAACGCCTGTCGATTTGATTAGATGTTGTGACTTGGCATACGAGCGGAAAAAGGTGGTGAGCCGGGATGATGAGGGCGAACTGTGGCACTGGAGATTGAGCCACCTTCACCATGGAGCTTTGAAGATCCTGCAGCAGATTTCTACTGGGCTTCCTAAGGGCACCCTTGCGCAGTCAGATCAGTGCAAGGGGTGTACTTTAGGAAAGTTTGTGAAAGCCACCTTTCACGAGAAGGATAGTCGCGCCACGACGATCCTTGAGAGAGTTCACACAGACGTGTGTGGTCCTTTCTCAGTAGCTTCGACAGCAAAGCACGAGTACTACGTGATCTTTGTTGATGATTTATCTCGAAAGTGCTAGATCTTCTACATGCAGAAGAAGAAACGAAGACATACTCAATATTATTTTGGATCGGCGGTTTGAGAAGGAATCGGGGAACGCTGAAAGGCTCTTCGGGCTGACAATAGTAGTGAATTCATCTCATATTTGAATTCAAGGACTTTGCGATGCGAGAAGGATTCGAAGGCTCACATTGCCTTGGGCGAACGGGGTTCTTTGGCGGAAGAACAAAAATCGTAGGTCTTGCATGGGCGATGTTTGCACGCGCAGTCGAGCCCTGCCCATTCATCGTAAGGGTGAGGCTGCAATGCGCGATGTATGTGTGAAATGTTCGCCCTTACGAATAAACATGAGTACCCAGGAGGAAGCGTTTTACGGCAAGACGCACCCTGTTTCCCCATTTGAGGATTTTGGTTCTTTGTCTACATGCATGTGACGAAGGATGCTAGGAAGAAGCTGGAGCCGACCGCAGAGGTTGGGATATTTGTGGGGTACACTGATATGCCCCACAACTATCGTGTGTATTTTCCAGATAGTCGCAAGACTGTTGTGCGACATGATATCAAATTTCAGGAGGAGAAAGCCATGCAGTGTTCTCTTGAGAGGGAGCCACACTTGCATGCAGATGAGGAGCTATTAGTTCCTAAGGATGAGCTTCAGGATGTGGATCAGCCACATGAGGAAGTTCATGGAGTGGAAGAGACCACTCATGTAGCGCCAACCATCAGAGGGCGCAAGCGCACTACAGAAGCTGAGCGACTGGCTCAAGATGCAGAGAAGGTTGTAGGACCACCTACAACACAGCGCAGACAGAGACAGTCACCGGACCGGTACACTAGATACATGGCTCTTGTGAGAAAATGTGTCATGACAGAGCCATCCTCTTTCGAGGAAGCTGTGGAGGACCCCGCATGGGTAGATGCCATGGTGGAAGAGTATGATTCGATTGTCAGAAACAGTGCATGGGAGATTGTCCCAAGGCCGGAAGGGAAATCACTGGTGGGTTCGAGATGGATCTACAAAGTGAAGCAGGCGGCTGACGGGAGTGTGGAGAAGTACAAGGCAAGATTTGTTGCCCGAGGCTTCTCACAGATAGAGGGGATCGATTATGAGGAGACCTTTGCACCTGTCGCAAGGTACTCTTCCATACGGACGATCCTAGCTCTCTCAGTGCAGATGGGGTGGCACATCCATCAGATGGATGTGAAGACTGTGTTCCTCAATGGAGTCATTGAGGAGGAGGTGTACATAGAGCAGCCCGAAGGTTTCGAGATCTTCAGCAGTGAGTCGCATGTGTGCGGACTCAAGAGAGCACTGTACGGGTTGAATCAAGCACCTCGTGCTTGGTACACACGGATAGACAGTTACTTCACCGGACTTGGATTCTCCAAGAGTGAGGCGGATCCTAACCTGTACCAGATTGTGGTGGAGGGGAAGTTGCTGATCATTGTACTGTATGTAGATGATCTGATTTTGACGGGTGATGAGCTGTTGATACTTTCATGCAAGGAGGATCTTGCTAGAGATTTTGAGATGAAGGACTTGGGCCTCCTTCATTATTTCCTGGGATTGGAAATTTGGTAGCGCAGTGATGGACTATTTGTTTCTTAGGGTAAGTATGCCTGAGAAATACTAGAGAAGTTCAACATGCATGGCTGCAAGCCTATTGATACTCCTCTTCCTGGAGGTTGGAGGAAGGAGGATGCTACTTCAGCGGAGGTAGTGGATGCCACTGTTTATCGACAGTTGGTGGGGTCGCTTATGTATCTAGTCAATACACGACCCGATATATGCTATGATGTTAACCAGCTTTCACAAGCTATGGTTAAGCCTACCAAGCTCTTATGGAAGGCAGGCAAGCATGTATTGTGTTATCTTAGAGGCACATCGGGATATGGCTTGTGGTACAGACAGGAGGATGAGGTGAAGCTGTGTAGCTTCATAGATGCAGATTCGGCAGGGAACCCAACAGACAGAAATAGCACATCTGGAGGGATCTTCAGTATCGAGTCGATAGCAGTTTCTTGGTACAGCAGGAAGCAGAGATCCGTGGCACTCAGTTCAGCAGAGGCTGAGTATATGGCGGCAAGCTTGGCTGCATGCGAGGCCATATGGATGAGGAAGATCCTGGTCGGGTTGTTCGGGTCGCACTTGGAGCCTACTGTGATTTATTGTGATAACCAGAGTTGCATTAAACTCTCGACTAGTCCAGTATTTCATGATAGATCCAAACACATCGACATCAGGTACCATCATATCAGAGATTGTGTGCAACGAAGAATCATGTTACTTTCATATATTCCCATGGAGGATCAAGATGATGATATCTTGATGAAGGCACTCACCAGGAGAAAATTCGAATACCACAGAGGCAGAATAGGGGTTGCTGATAATCCATATCTTGTTGAGAGGGAGTGTTGAAAATGCAATAAGATGATGGAGCTTAGTGAAATGAAGTCGCCTTCACTAAGTGGGCCCACATGATATTTTTGGCGCAAAGTCTATTTTTAGACATATGGATCATGGTCTATGAGTTGCAGGATGCTATTTATGGATGATTGTTCGAGTTGGTAAAAATAGATGGACCTCTATTTTTAGACATTGGATGGATTCTATTTTTAGATTGCCGGGCTAAAAATAGAACAGTCAAATATTATTAACCCTTGATAATATTTAGACTATAAACATTATCTTTTCCTCTTGGAGCACTTTAGTTTGATGCTTGGATGTGGCACATGCAGCTGACAGAATGAAATACGCTTTTCCTAAGGGTTAGTTGAGCTATTTCATGGTTGACTTCAGTTAGAACTCAAGTGGCAGAGTTTGGTGGAGTTGATGAGACAGTTGGTGGAGTTGTGTTCGGTTTAACTTAGTTGAACTAGTTGTATTTAGTCTAACTAACAAATACACTAGTGATGAGTGGTGTGAATTAATTATAAATTAATTCACTAATTATTAACTCATAAATAAACTAAAGAACACATCAGTTAATTGCAATGCATGGACAGTTCAGTGGAGACCAGTGTTAGAGGTGGGTGAAAGGGTGAGTCTACTATCAGTTGTGACTATGGTTGTGCATGAGATTTGCACACACATTGATTGATATTGCCAATGAGGATTGCGTAGTACAAGCTAGTGGGATTCGAACTTGGATCTTATCATTATTCATCTTGGATTGCGCAGTAGAGGCAGGCAAACTTGTGGAGGAGATTTGAACCCGTGACTTGTTCAATTTCCGTGCTAGTTTTGTGTGTAGCATGTGAGATAATGCTGAGAGCTGTGAGAGCTTTGTGCTATGTATTGTTACATGTTCTCTATCATTATAATATATAGATAGTTGGGGGTTTTCAGCTATTTCTTTCCCCAGTACATACTGTGTTTATGTGTGCTTGACTATTGTGTTTATGTGCGCATGCGACTGTTTCTATTTCCGCATATTGATGATCAATTGTAGAAGAGGTTATGTATTATGCATGAAGCTTAAATAGTGTGTAATCAGGATAAGCTCGGTGAATAATTCAGAAAATTATTCAAATTTCTACATATCCATATATGTCTAAATATAGACATTAATTCTTTACCCCACAACTATCCCTTTCACTTTAAAATGTTTCGGCTACACCATCCATACTTTCAAGCTAATATAACGTAGCGGTGGGAGTAACAAAGGGCACTAGAAGGCACATCATTGTGAAAACATCAACATAAGATTAAATATATCAAATGGAAGCTCAAAGTTTGGAATAAAATAAATTGGTAACATCATGGAGGAAAAATGTAGAATGGAACAAAAATATCGAATCAATACAATAAGAAGCCATAATATATGTCCAACCAAAAGTGTTAATTAAAGAAGAGGTCACCACTCTCATTGATCTTGAGGAAAGATTAAATAAGGAAGAAAAATATGGAAACAAAATTCATGGGTATGGAATCTCAAAAATGGGGAAAAACACCACATTATTTCATAAATTCATTCTTCAACATCGCCATAATAATCATATACCCTACCTCAAAATTCTGAAGGATTAAAACTGTTAGAACATCAGGAGATAACGCAGGAGCTTAATAGATGTTATCAAGATATCCTTATATATCCTATCAATAAAAAACTACATGTGATCCAAAAAATCACTAAGCACATCCCCTCCTTAGTCACCCCATAAAAAAGTGAGGCTCTACTCTAAGCAATCCCTTTCGAATAAGTAGAAGAAAAAATCAAAGAAATTATAGGAAACAAAGCCCTTGGACTCGATGGATTCACTATACAATTATTATATATATGTGAGCCCATAATGGGTCATGATGCCTTGTAAGTGGTGAAATAATCCTGACAAATGTCATGATCCATCTTAAAAGCATCAAATTCTAAATTTATCACATCGATGCCAAAGAAAGATAAAGTGGAGGGACCCGATGGATACATGCCCATCGCTCTTTGTAATTTCATATATATTGTTATTACTAAAATCACCACCAATAGACTCAAACCTAATTTCTCAAAGATCATATCTCTAGAAAAAATAGGTTTCAGTGAAGGTCATGAAATACTAGACGACATCATGGTTTCCCACTAAACCATTCACTCTTTGAAAATCTCAAGAAAACCTAGTATGTTGCTTAAATCAGATCTCTCAAATGCTTTTAATGAGCTAATTTGGTAGTACCTATTCAAAATTCTCAAAGCTTTTGGTTTCAATCAAGATTAGATAGATTGGATCAAGAACCTCTTATCATCAACCTTCTTCTCCATATTTGTGAATGGCTCTCTTACAACCCCATTCAAATCCTCACAAGGCATTTGACGGGGAAAATTTCTCTCACCTTTATTCTTCATACTAGTAGTGGAAGGGTTGGGGAGATATATCAAATAAGTGACTTCAAAGAAAAAACTCAAGGTATACATCTATTCAGATATGATCTCCCATTAACTTATCAACAATTTCTCAAGCTTCATGCATGGAAATTAATAAGACCAAATCCAAAGTCTTCTTTTTTAATTTTTTTATCAGTATCTAGAGGTACATCACTAGAATTATGGGATTCCAAATAAGAAAACTCCCCTCAAAGAGCCTTTGCATTCAATTAGTAAATAGAACCCTCAAATGGAGCTTATGGGAGGGACTATTATCTCAACTCAATAACAAACTTGCAAGCTTAGATTTTTTTTCCCTTAATGTTACTGGAAGGTTTTTTCTTCTAAAAATAACGCTCCAATACCTCCCCACTTATTTTCGTTCAGTGCTTGTGGAACCAACCTCAATCCTATAGGAAATTCATTAAATACACTACACATTTTTATGGGGGGGTGTCAATTTGGATAAAAAGTGGTCCCTTGTTTCTTGGTAAAACATTTGCAGGCAAAAAATCAAAGGAAGACTATAATTACATGATCCCACCGTATCATGATGGAAATATTGGGAGAAAAAAACATGGTGGAAGTGGATACCAGGATCAAATATATGGAAATGCATTTGGAATTGAAAATATTCTCCTCAGACACCTTCACAACACCTTGTTTGAATGCATACCACAATTCCTATCTCCTCCATATGGTCTCTAGCTAAAAAATGAATGCATTTAATTTAATAACCTTTCTTCTCATAAATTAAATATGGTTGTACTACTCTATTCTGGGATGACTCATGGAAGCTCCCTAAATTATTTGATCAATAGAAGCTAGACAACCTATGGATGCAAATGATTTCCTAGGGTTTAAAAAATATTATAGATTATTAGATTCGCATAGAAATAAGCCAACAATGACCATAGTGGCTACCTACAAAAGCTTAGAAACCCAAAAAAGAAGGAGAATCGTGGAAACAATTTAGGGGTAATATCCAGCAAAGGTTAATACCATATTAACCCCAACCAAATAAACTTCAATGGTGCTACATCTCAAAAGGTACATTTTCCATACATGAAGCTTATCATCTGGAAGCAGGGCATCAAGCATTACCAATTGATGAGATCTAGATCAAAATTTGGAAGTAGTATAGACAGCCCAAAATATCTTTTTTTCTATGTCTCCCAGTTCAAAGCAAGACTCTAACATGGGACAACATAAAATTTTGCAGTTGTGAAGGACCTTCTAGATTCACCCTTTGTCTCCTATATTTATAAATCCTTTAAAATCTATTCAATAACAATGGCTTTTCCTATTTCCTTTGGACTCGATTGGAATAATGTCTTACTCACTTTGATATGGATCAAATTTAGAATCCTTAACACTATCTTAAGTTGGAAAAAACATGCCTTCTCCAACTCCATCCTAAATCATATTTGGATGCTTTCCCTCAATTTCCTTCTTTGGGTGATCTGGAAAGAGTAAAACTGCTGAATTTTTAAGGGTTTTTCCATTCCCCCGAAATCTCTATAGAACCCCATTCTTAAAAGTATTAAATAAACCATCCTCACCTCTCATGGTCCCCCAATAACTAGAAATCTTAGGGGTAAGAAGCTAAGATTTTTCATAGTTGCAACCTTGTCCTCTATTCCCCTCCCCCTTCCTTTATTGATTCTCATCTTCAAGAGTTTACTATCGTTTCTGCCTCATCTCCCTTGCTCTCATATTTCCTCAGATTAAATTTTTACAGTGCTTCAAAATTGAACCTGCACCCAACTGATATTATGGTATCTTTTGAAACCACTGCAATATTCCACTCTTCATATACTTATGAACACTCGGCCTTAATAGAAACAACACTATAGAAATTACTTCTCTCATAAACAGACTATACATTTCAAAAATATAAAGCTTCTCTAGGATATTTCTGGTAAGGGACTCCCATCTTATCATTAACATGCTCTACAAGCTATAAAACAACATAATAGTGCAAAATGTATAAAAAATATGTTGGTTGGAAATGATATTATGTAGGTTTCCTCCCTAATAATCAACATCCCAATTATTATTCCTTCCCATGTCCATTGAATCGTAAACAAAGTTGTTTATATGTTGGCTAATTAGTGAAGTCTAGAGTCCTCGCCAATAATTTATTCCACCTAAATCCTTCTATTAGATTCTCCTCTCAAGAAAATGTGTTGGCAGCTCATTTAGAAAGACATGGCAATCCCAAATGGAATACATTCTAAGAAAAGGGGGGGGGGGGTTGCCGTAATCCCACCTGACCAAGAGACTGAGTGACATGGTAGCATGCCTGTCAAGATAATGTTAATGGCATGAATAAACTCAAAAAAAAATCACATGCAAACATTAATCATAACAATTAGTCCCCTCTGCACACCATACACCTATCTCAAATTCCATCTACCTCTTTAGATTATTTTCTATAATTTCACCCATCTAAGATATCAGCTCAAGCGAACACTGATTATGGAACAAATTTCTTGGGGTCCTTTGTCAACCCATCCTTTTGAGACTTGACATGGCACATACCCACAATATTTTGTGTATCTTCGCAATTCCAGTAAGAAAATCATTCACCTTACGAATTGGGACTACATTATTGACGACAATTAACACCAAACAATTTGAGAGTTTTTTTCCCCTGCTATTACTTTTTCCTTGGAAGTTTGTAATGAACTCTGCAACTTTTGTGCTTGGTTTTTACTACATGTATGGTCATGAAACCTCCTTTCGTTGGACTACACCTTTTGCAACTGTGAAACTAGATTACCGATATTCAAGTGGCTTGTCTCAACTCTCGATCTCACCCCTTATTCCTCTGTTATCTTCTAGTTCTTCTCTACATTTTGTTTTGGTTTGGATTTATTTTACTTATAATTTTATAGGTGGCTTCTCAATACTCTACCTATATAGGCCTCTCACGTCGCCTCAGATTCCTCCTTCGCTAGTTTTTCATTTCCCTCCTTTCTCTTTCTATGGTCGACTACCCTCCCTCACTCTTTGTCAGTTGTTTTTCTTTCTCCCTTATCTTGGTCATCCTCACTGCTCCATCATTTTCCCCTAAATTCTCCTATGCATGTCCTCCTATCATCCCTTTGATGCCCCCGTTTGTATCTTTTTCCCCTTTTCCTTCTTGGTATCACATCCATGCCTTGTAAAAAATCCCTTGTCTATAGGGGAGTGACATATTACTAGGATTGGGCTATTTAGGATAATATGTGTACTCACGATCATTTGGAGGAAACGATTTCCTAGTTCTATGAGCTTACCATGGCCCTCGTCTAGGATGAGCTCACCCATGCTAAGAGAGAAGGAGCCTCCCATAGGAATCACCTTTCAGACAAAGAGGTTCTTGCTAAGCTAGAAGATTGGGTGCCAAACATTAGGCATACATGTGGATGCTTCAACCAATACATGCACACAATGGTTTTATGTTGGCATATGAAATTCCTCTTTTATAGGTTCCTTTTGGATAGGTTTAAGCATCCACTCCACGGAGCACTTGCATCTCCACATGAAGGACCTAGATCAGAGGTTGGATCACATATAACAACACATTGGCATCTCGCCCCCAACTAGAGGAAAACTAGGAGGAAATAAGAATCTTATCTAGGTCGTAGCTATGGATTTATACCCCTCCACCTAGTCTCCTGCTATGCTCCTAGTTTATTTATTTATTTTCAAGGCCGAAAAGCTCCATTTTTCAGTTATTCTGTGATCATTTTTGAACTCTCGAGCAATTTGATATCATATGCCTCTATACAGAGAATAAACTTTTGTTTATGTTCTAATATTCCTAAAAAACTACCAACGTAAATATTTTTTAAATTTCATATACACTCTTATATAAAAGAGAAAACAAAATTTAACCCAGAGAAGAAAAGCTTTATTTCTCATTTATATAAAAAAAAATTCCTTTTTATTAGCTTCACTAGTTTTCAATTACTTTCTATTCATCAAATGATTCGTAAACAAACTAAACTAAAGTTTACCCCCACCAATATTTCAAGTGCATCATTGGATTCTCAAATGATGCATTTCACACTATTCCAATCCCCAACATAATTTTAAAATACAACATTTCCACTTCTACACCATATAACAACATATCTTTTTCAACTTTAGAGGAAATTTCCAATTAACTTCTAGTTATTATGGGGCATGTGATTGCTTATAATATATTTCAAATGATTTCAATATGTATCTAATAATTTCGTTTATGATATGTTTATTTGATGTTTAATTACCATGCTAAGGTTTATGATATGTCTATATGATGTTTAATTACCATGCTAAATTATAATGTTATGTTTTAGTTTTAATGTGGTAATTATGGAAAGAAATACATGGCATCTTTGTGGAATTAATGAGAATAAAGGATTATGATTGTAGCACACCCCATTTATTAGAAATTAAAATTAATAAATATAACCAAATTTAATATTAGGAATGACAATATATAGAACTTGATACATAATTCCTATTGAACCCCTGAATTGTTCTCTTTTTTACAAACCCTTGTCCTTTCTTTCATCTATTCCGCATTTTCTACTTCAACTATGAATTATAGGTCATCCAGGTCAAGCATGGATACAATGAAAGGTATCGTCCTCTCTCAGCTCATAGTCTATGACTTTTTTGTGAAATTGATTGAAACTTTGCTATAGCTACCAAAATATGTATATTCTGCAACTAATTAGTGTTTCTGCATCCAAATCCTAAGTTGAATAGGTTCACACGAGTTTGAAGAAAAACAAGACATGTGGATAGTTTCCAGATCTCAGCCACGTGGACATCCACCTATTGGGAACAACGAGAAGTTTTCAATATGTGTGAATCTTGTTGGTAAAAACAAGGGTCAAATGTGGCTATGGAATGTTGTTCACACGTAGAATCTCAAGGAATCAACCAAGCAAGCGTGGAGAAGTAAAGCAGGTGAGATCTGGAATTTAGAATTTTAATTGATGATATGCCAATCAAAAGTACTCTCATGATTCGTTCATTAAGTAGTGAATCATGAGAGAAAATTTCCTATTTTGATTTTGAAACTTAGATGTTGAATTAAGGACATATAAGTATTAAGTTTGGAATTATTGTTATTTTCTGGAGAGTAAGACTATGTTTTCATAGTTCATACAAATACTATGTTTCTAAATAACATAGTATTGATAATCTAGATCCAATGCTTTGAATTCCTAGTTCCTCGCCAATTCGATTTTCAAAATAGATAAATGTTTTTGATGCTCTCTTTTCAATCCTAGTCTTGTTCATTTATCCTTGGATTATGACAGGTCAAGCGTTTGGAAATAAAACAAAAACTCTCAAAAACATTTCCTTTGTGTTTATTCTTAGATTTATTTATGACTAATTATTATTATGACTAAGTTATGATTATGAATGCGCACACCAGTAATCTATGAAGGCTTCTACATTTGAATCTCATTTAGTTCATGTTTTGTTATTACTTCTTTTTAATTTAGTTTCATTTTAATATTTCTTTTGAATGGATAGCTGTATTTACTTTTATCTCTTTAAAATAGATTGATTTCAAGTTCTTTAAATTAAATTAGAGAATAGAATTATTTCCTTTCAATTCAATTAGATCAAATTTACATTTCCTGCGCAATAGAATAAACTTTAAATTATGTTCAATAGAATAGAACTTAACTTCTGTTCAAATAGGATAGCTTTCCATTTCTGTTTATTAGGAGAGTTTGGAATTCTTAGAACATTAGTATAGTTTTCTTTAGAGTTTATTTAAGTTTGAATGTCTTATAAACAAAATATATATGTGCACTTAATGAGAATTAGTCATAGATAAGTTAAATTTACATTTTGTATTTAAATTCATTCTTTTTTATTAAAAATTGATTCTTAATATCTACAATGCACATACACTTCATAAGTTCACAAACCTTGGTTGATAATTTAATGATGTAACTTAACCAACAATTAAATTACCCAAAAAATTATTTGCAACATTCCCATTGTTATGTTTATGTCACAACCATTTACTCTACCTTAAGGAGATGGGCTATCAATATTTATTTTCTTCAAGTCACCTTAAACTTATTTTTTATATCTCCATTTTTTTCTTATCATCAATATCTCTGCAACGATTAGAATTTCATCTAATTCTAAGCTTTGGACACAAATTTATAGTCATCAAAATTTTTAACCTTCTTAAAGATACGTAAACATCAATATTATCAACACATGGTATCATTCTTTCCCCATCTCACCATCATATAATTCCATGTCATCTAACATGTCGCATCTTGAATTCCCATCTGTCACCACTACATAGGATCACATCTTCAGTTAGACATGTGAGCCTATTTGACCCATCTCAATGTAGGAGTTTGTATAAAATCATTTTTAAAGGAATTTTCATATTTACAATATTTTTATATTTCTACTTTTTTAGATATATTTAAAAATACCAAAACTTCCAAATCCATTTGGATTTGGGATTTTTTTTCTCCAACAACACTTTTCCCCTTTCTTTCAGATTCTGCTATAATAAAAGAGTTAAAAATCAAAATATTTGGATCAGGAAAATCATATTGTGCCACATCTACAAGCCTGACACCTCATTGGCCATGTGATATATACATTTAGGACCTTTTCTTTATGGTATTATTGTTTTGATAAAATCATCCAATTTTCTTTAAGTCAAACATTCAATCTTCCACATATCCATGATTTTCCTAAAATCCAATTTAAATAAAATTTAGAGCTATGGACTTCCAAATTCCACATCACCATGATATAATGGCATGGTATGGTAACATACACATTAGCATGCCATGTCATTAAATATTATCCATATGCCACATAAACAATGACATTTCGCACTCCAATTAGTTTCACCCTACATGGATCCATGTTCCAACCATAGGTTCTACCCTATTAGCATCTAGATCCAAGTTTTTCCAAAATATGCATTCTAAAAAAGTTCCATATTTTCGAACTATTGCATCATGACAACTGAGAAGTTCCTAATACTCTAAATGCTTGGATTCTATTAATAGATGGACATAACCACGGTCATAGATGGAAAAGGTTTATGTTTTGTATTCTAGATCTATTGATTATCCATATATCTATCATCTATGAGAAAATTTCATGGTAAATAATGGTGTCTAAGGGACTTTTAAAGGACTCGGATGTCTATATATCTTGATACTTCATGATTGGGGACATTTTCTCATTGTCGTATTATGCTCTATAGGCAAATTTTTCTAATCCCAAGATCACAACCTCCCTTATCCCACATGACCAAGAGATAAAAAACCTTCAATCCTAAAATTTTCCAATTTTTTTTACAAAACTCCAGGATTAATTGCAATTGTAAAGAGAAGACAAATACAACTTCATAGGATTCAAAGAACTTATAGGCTACAATCGAATCTTTTTTTCTCAATTAGAAAACTTTCACTTACTAATTTTGCATGAATGTGTTCTTTGTTTCTCATTCAGAAGAAAGAAAATTTCTACAACCCAAAAATGAACAATTTGTTGATTTTTGTCAACAATTCAAACTTTTGAACAAGTATTTTTATATATAGAGTTTCTTAGTAGAAGTAAAATTATCAAGGTGAAGACATGTTTTATAACTTCATCAAAAAACATATCACCATATACTAATATGTAATATTCCAAAATTTTGTGAAATATTAATTTTTGACATTTGCACTTAGGAGATGAATAAAATGGGTAGGAGACCCATTAATTTTATCTATAGGGAATAAAAATCCTCTTAGCATGAAGGGGGGTCACTTATAGAGCTAGAATTCACACCTCCATGTGTGAAAAGGGGCTTTTGCAGGATGACTAGGTCAAGTTTGACCAAGTCAAACAGCGCAGTGGCATGAGGTGGAGAGCACATTGTGGGCCAACGCAGTGGGATAAGGAGGGAAGCTTATAGAGGAAGGAAAACCTAGTGAGTGGGGTCCATTTAGAGGGATCTCACATTGTTTAAAACGAGGGCAAGGTAGCCATTAGGAGATATCTTGAGTATTATTCATCTTTGGTCCTTTGGACTTGCTACAGTCTCTTGCTGTTTAGCAAGAATTGCCTAGGGAATTCTTGCTTAGGATTTCCTCTCCTTCTTGAGTAGCTCTTGGAGGATTACACTCCATTCCCCATATTCATACATTGAGGTCAAGCATCATCCTTCTTCATCAACACAGTTTCAGCTGGAGATTGTACATTGTTGCTGGGTGTTGCTGGGGAGGTTTTCTACAACACCATCCTTGGCTAGTTTTCAGAGGAGGGAGCTTCCATCCCTTCAGGAGATCAGAAAAGGAGGTTCATGAGCTTATTCCACCATCTTTGGCACTAGGCCAACCACTTTCCATCATATGCAGCGCAGTCCCTCTCTTAGACAACGTTATTCTTGGAGAGCATTTGTTGTGAGGGATTAGCAGATAGTTTGGAGGGTGAGATCTTAGGTGAAGGGATCATCCTTTCACTTCAGATTTCAATTGGAGGAGGATTCTTCATTTGATGTAGCCATTTCAGCCTTCTCCATATATTTCCAGTTCTTGAGTTGCTGCTGCTACCCAGCAACTCTGGCATTTCTGCAGGAATGCCATTTTGCTTGTATTTCAGCCAATCCTTCTAGAGGATTGATGTATTGCATTTTTAGGGGTTGATATCATGCTCCTCCACTTTATTTGAGCTTCATATTGTCATATATTTGTATTTTTATCATTTTGTAGCAGTACTCTATAAAATACTGCGTAGTCATAGACTGCAGTTTCTTATCTATAACAGTGTGCTTCATATTTATCATGCATGTAATGAGAGGCTTGTATTGTATTGGTTGAATGACTGAATCCTCAAGTTATTGCATCCCTTTTACTGCTTTAATCACATATGTTGGCTATTTACTTCTTCTCATAAGCAAGCTCAGAGAAATAACACAGAGAATCCATTGTATGTTCATACATTGTTGCAGCCCCATTATTTGGGAAATTTCTAAAGGGAACTAGGTGTGGTAGGCTTATCTCACCACCCTAGGAGGATTTATTTGATCCCAATCCTCGTATTTTGGTCTTAGACACATTGGTCTAAGGGATCCAGGTCTTGGTATCATATCCTGTTTCCTCCATTTTTGGAAAATGCATTTTCCAGCCATGGATTGCTAGCTATTCCTAAAAAGGGATATTACATAATAACAATCTCAATGAATTTATTTCATATCTCTAAATTAATTTATTATTTAACCATAAATTAGAAATATTTCATGACAAAATTCAATTCTATAAGGAATTTGTAGAATAGAATTTGTAAAACAGAGAGAGAAATAAAAAATCATTTATATGTAAAGAAGATGACTAGCAAAACCAAGTAGACTAAGTGATTTTCTATAACATGCCTGGTTAAAAATCCATGTAATAAAGTTTAAAAGGGAAAAAATAAGACCAAGGTCATGGAACACGTAATCCAAGCTGAATTTTCGGCAAAAACATAGTGATGGCAATTACTTGTGATTAATTAATGGCTATGGAAATTGGAAAAGGAAATGGAAAAGGAAAAGTAGCATTTATTGGAACTTTATTTATGAAATAAGGGAAAATAGTATAAACGCAAGGTCAAAGGTCACAAAATTTCATGAGGAGCAATTTGAAGGAGAATTGAGGAAAAATGAAGAAAATAGAGGCCTCAATGATAAAAAGGCTTTTAAGGATCACTTCATAGTTTTTTGTCAGTTTTATCTTGGAGCTCTCTCTCTATTCTCTCTCTCTCACACACACTCTTACATACTTAGATTTTCTTGGAGCACTCTTGGAGGATTCTGGGCATACTTTGGATTTGGATAAAGAAGGCAAAGGAAAAGAAAGAAAGCACAAGGGAACACCACGATCAACAACTACAATGGGTTTACTTTTCAGGTACTGAGTTTCATGTATGATTTCCTTGCTAGTTTTTGCATGCATGACATATGCATGTGGTTGTTTGGTTATGATCTGTTATTGGCATGGAGGATTGCGTAGATTAACAATGGTTTTTCCTAGCCTTTCCCTTTCTTGGATAGCCATGGCGTTGTGGGTTTTCCCATTTTTTTCTGATTGGTGCTCATGTTTCATATGGTTGTGGGTTGAGTTACTAGTTCTTGGAGCCTTGGTTGGAAAAATGCTCTCGAAGAGCTGTAACAAATTGGGTTGAGTTACTAATCTTGAAAGCCTTGGTTGGACAAACAATTTAGATCCTAACCACAACTATGGGTTGAGTTGCTAGTCCTAGAAGTCGGGTTGGAACAAACGCTCTACAGCCCTGGACAATTTTGGTAGAGACCGATCTGGTGATGGTTGGTGATGTCTAACCATGAGGTGGAATCACTAGTTGAGGGTTGAGGCAGTTTGGCCTATGGAGAGCATGGTTTTGTTTTTCTTTGTTTATTCTATGAGATCCCACATTCATGCTTGGAATATGATGCATTAGAGAAATTTTGAGGTCTAAAATGGGATTCCTAGGAAAAATGTACAACCAAAATAAACTTTATAAGAACAAATAATATTCAAGATATGTAAACCATGGGGAATGATTAACCATTTTTGGGGTAAAATAGTAAAAAGATTAAAAAATAATAAAATAATAAAACTACTTTTTCAACTTGCATTTTCAACTTATCTCCCCAAGGTTTTACTTAAATTTCGAGTGGGAGTACTCATTGGATTCAAAATTTAATTCCTCATCCAAGGAGTACCCATGTCGCATACTTTTTATGGACTTTTCTACACAAAAAATGAGAAATACATGAAAAAACATGATTGCAATCACATTTTCATGTATTTCGCACTTTCCGTGTAGAAGGGTCCATCTAAAGTATGCAACATGAGTACTCCTTGGATGAGGAATTAAATTCTGCATCCAACGAATGTTCCTGTTGAAACTTTTAGTAAACCCATAGGTAGATAAGTTGAAAATACGAGTTGAAAAAATAGTTTTTTTAATTTTTTCTCTCTAAAATTTGATGATGTCATTTAATATTATTTTATTATTTCCACTATTGTTTTATAATTTCCTTAGGAGGCCCATTTTAGACGTTAAAATTCCCATAATGCAAGGGTGATTGGCTGAAAGAGAGATTTGGTTCAGCTGAATCTATGGTCAGGTGGTACGTGGAAGTCCCTGATTTGGTTGGCATTCTTATATGTTAATAAGAGCTATTCTTCTATGATGATTCATGTATAATTTTTTGAATTATGTTGGTGATATTATGGTTGTGTTTCCATGGTTTTTATGTTGGTTATATGTTGTTCCTATGATGTGTATCTTCTACGGCTCTTGCCATGAATTATTTAGATATTGATCAGTTAATGAATGTATGGACTAATAAGTGGTGTTGCAACTATGTGGGGAGGGCATAAGGCCTTCTCAGTGATTCTATGGTGATATTATTGAGTTAATGAACATACATATATTTGTAACTTACAGGTACTGTGTACAAAAAATGTTTGTATAAATGAGTAATTTGGACCCTCAACTTCTCGGGGTCATAAATCTAGCATACAATCTTTGTTTGACTATCATAATGCCTTGTTTTGAATATCTCAATGAGGAGCCGAAAACAAATGGGTAAATCAGTTTTTCACTTTTACTTTCTCTCTGTTTTCCTTGAAAATGTCGTTTAGGCCCTCAAAAGAGCTTCAAAAGTTTATAACCTGAAAAAATACCAAAACTAGAAAGTTGTATTAAATGAAATAGTGTTGGGACAAATTAGGTTAATAACAGTGCGATCATGTATCTCCGGGTGGTTGCAGTTATTTTTTGGACATGTTGACCCCATTTTCCATAAGTGCACCTTGGAAATCAGGTCACACACAATAACTCTCATCTCATGTTTACCCTGGCGAGCTTGTATATTGGGTAAATGTGGGAGAGGTGGTTACATTTCCACCCAACCATAGGTAATTTTGTTGTAAAACTCACCTGCTAGCTACACTATGATACCACCAGGGTCAAGTAGGAACAATGGTTATGTGTTCAGTCTAGAAAGAAATTAACTAGGATAAATTCCACTACCAATTATGGAAATTTTGAGGTCTAAAATGGGCCTCCTAAGGAATTATAAAATAATAGTGGAAATATTAAAATGATATTAGATTAAATCATCAAATTTTAGAGGGAAAAAAGAAAAAACTACTTTTTCAACTCATATTTTCAGCTTATCTTCCTATGTGTTTACAAAAATTTCGAGCAGGAACACTCATTTGATGCATAATTTGATTCTTCATCCAAGAAGTACCCATGTTGCATACTTTCGATGGACCCTGCTACAGGAACAATGAGAAATACATGAAAAAATGTGATTGCAATCACGTTTTTTCATGTATTTCTCATTTCTCGTATAGCAGGGTCCATCGAAAGTATGAAACATGGGTAATCCTTTGATGAGGAGTTAAATTTTGCATCCAACATGCACTCCTGCTCGAAATTTGAGTAAAACATTATGGAAAAAGTTGAAAATACAAGTTGAAAAAGTAGTTTTACTATTTTATTAATTTTTAATATTTTTACTTTTTAACCCCAAAAATAGTGAATCTTCCCCCATGGTTGACATAATCGTCTTGAATCTTATTGGTTCTTATAAATTTTATTTTGGTTGTACATTTTTCTTAGGAGACCCATTTTAGACCTCAAAAGTTCTCTAATGCAATTTTTGCAATGGATAGAGTGGCTACAAGAACCGACATTACATACCTATCAGAACATACGAGGACTTCCTTCTTTGCTTCTCATTCCCTTAGAAGTATATTCGTGTTCTTTTCAATGAACATAGAAAGTTCCAGTTG
Source organism: Pinus albicaulis (assembly GCA_034641835.2). NCBI lineage: Eukaryota > Viridiplantae > Streptophyta > Pinopsida > Pinales > Pinaceae > Pinus > Pinus albicaulis. The sequence goes on along the minus strand of CM076582.1, from coordinate 157,405,939 downwards.
ATTTCAAACTAATCATTACAACTTTGAATAGTTTCCTAGCATTTTCCAAAAGTATATTTGCTTATTTTCATGGTTGTTGTCATCTATATACTTATGGAACCTTTATTTCTACCCTCCTCTTCTCTAAAACTTCTCTCTTATTCCCTTCTTTCCATCATTTTCTTTCCACCAATATTCCCATTTATTCCCCTTGACAACATTTTTTTCCCCACTAGTACTTGTTGTAAGATTGTAGGGGAGACAACTTGCTATAGTATTGAAGTGATGGCTTAACTATAGGAATTGGTTATCTCCATTATTCATAACTTAAATTAGGTAAAAAAATAAGGTAGTATATATAGAGTAATAAAAATAACGAAATCCCTTAGACCCCCTTGTCTTTCCCCACTTATTGTATCATATCCCCTATAGGTGTTCATAGCCTATTGGTCTTGGTCATAATCATTTTATTAACTACAAAAGTAAAAAAATTTACACTATTTATAACACCATGGTATATATACCTCATGGTGATTAGTATAGTATTAAAAAATATATCCATGGCATGGTTCATAGTAATTTAAATTTAGCAATAAATTTTGGGATATTACATTGCCTCCCACTTGGAATAACGCATTCCGAGTGTTCTTTTAGTGAAAAAATTTCTATTGTGAAAATAGGGATGGATATTCCCCTCTCGTGGAATATTCCATTTCCCAAGTGGCCTCATCAATCTTGGAATGTTTCCAATGCACTTTTACCTATGTGATGCTTCATTTTTACAGCGATGTCACTTTCCTATTGAGTATGGATATGGGTTACGGTTGGAAATCTCCCTCTAGTTCCACTTCAACCACATCCCAGTGAATAACACGGTTAATATCATTTACTTACTCCTTTAGTAGAGATACTTGAAAAAATTATGCACCTTAATATTTATAGATAAGTCAATTTTATAAGATATTGGTCCTTTCCTTTTCAAAATTTCAAAGCATCCACAACAAGTGGGTGCAAATTTGGCATAGGATACAAGCATAAAAAAACATGGTTTCATTTTTAGATATTCATGTTTTCCATATTTGAATTTGTTATGTATTCTCTTTGTGCCTACATAACCTTTTTGTCTATATTAGTGTTTCTTCAAGTTTTTTTTTGCTAATTGATGACTTCTTTCTCCATCTCTCTTAATAGTCATGGTCCAAGTCTAATTCTATTTATTGGATTGCACTAGCATACAATTGTATTACCTTTTGCACCATGCAATTCTTTGAAGGGACTCATTTGTATTAATGCTTGATAACCATTACTATAAATAAATTCTACCAAATGCATATAGTCTCCCCATTTACTTTGTTTATTCATAACAGACATGCAAAGCATGTCTTCAAGTACTCAATTTGTCCTTTTTGTTTTCCCAAATACTTGTGAATGATAAGAAGTCATAAAATTTAGTTACGTAGCGAAGCATTTGAACAATATTTTCCAAAACCTTGACGTGAACTTTGGTTATGTATCATATAGTATTTTGGTAGGTATTCCATGCAACTTGAAAATTCACTTCATGGTAATTTATATAATGTTTACTAATTTGAAAGTGGAGATAATAAGGATAAAGTGAGCATCGTTTCTTAACGTATGAACTACAACCATGATAACATTATCTTGTTTAAAAGTATTGAAAATATCATGATGAAATCTAGGAAAATTACTTCTCATTTCCATGTAAGAATGGGTAGAGGTTGCAACAAACCTATCGGGTGTTTATGTTCCTTGGTTGCACTCAATGTGTCTTGAAATGTAATCTATAATTTCCATCTTTATTCTAGATTAGAAATATTGTTTCTATATTGCAGTTATCATTTTTTCGTATCCTCAGTGTCCTGAGTAAGGTTTCTTGTCCTATTAGGTGTGGAGACTGATTATCTTCTTGATTTTGCAGAGGTTTTTGTTTCATCTGTGTTGTATCCTTGTTCCTAACAGGGCGGAAACACCACCCATATGATCGCCATCACCTACCTTTTTACTTGTCCATGCCTCCTCTGGAATACCACCATCCAAGAAACTTGAAGGCCCTCTATTTATTAGATAAACAACATTATATACAACATTTTCCCAAAATTGTAAAGGAAAACACACATTCATTATCATGCACCTTTCGTGATCCATGATTGTCCCGTTCATCTTTTCTGACACACTATTTTCTTGTGGTGTGCCAGGAACTATCTTCTCTTTGTGAATTCCATGCTCTGAACAATAGTTGTCAAACTCTTTACCACAATATTTACCTCCATTTTCTGATCTGCTTTCCTATCTCATTCTCAACCAAAGCTTTCTATTTCTTGAAAGTATCAAATACATTAGATTTATTTAGAATTAAATAAATCCAGGTTTTCCTAGTTGCATCATCAATAAAAGTAAAATAATAGCGAGAGACATGTAGAGATGATACCTGAGTAGGTCCCCGTACATCTGTATGCACAATCTCTAATTTTTTTCTCTTCTTCTCCTTCCCGACTATGATAAATCTGACTCTCTTATATTTTCCATAAACACAATTTTCACGAAAATCCCAATCAACATGCTTCAAACCTGGCAACAAATTTCTTGAGTGAAGAATTTTCATCCCCTTCTCACTCATGTTCCCAAGACTATGATGCCAAAGTGTTATATCTACTCATGTGGAGGTTAAAGCATTAACATAATTAGAAATACTATTGCATAAATACAATGTACCAACATTTTCTCATTTTGTTATTACCAGGGCTCCTTTAGTGGCCTTACAAGTTTTTTCTGTAAAAGTAATTACACGACCTCCACCTCCCAACTGCCTTGTTGAAATTATATTTTTCTTCAAATATCAAACATTCCTTACCTACTTCAATATCCATTGATTTACATTATTTTTCTTTATAAAAACCTGACCCATTCCAATGATTTTACAGGCTTTTTCATCACCCAGACGAACCTGTCTAGGATCTCCTTGAACATAGTCATGAAAATGTTTCCTATTAGGTATGGCATGGAATGTGGCCTCTGAATCTACCACCCAAAAATTAATAATATTCTCTAATGAAATAATAAAAGCATCTTGCAACACATCGCATGTCACATTCGCTTCATTATTTTTCTCTTTATGTCCATCTAGTTCTTTTTCCTTCCAATATCTACAACCTTTATTCAGGTGTCCTTTATTCCAACATTTCAAGCACATTATCCCTAATCTAGATTTGGATATGCCTTTTATTGACTTACTGCGATTTCTTGAGCTCCTTCCTCTTTCCATTTTTCTTCCCTTAGTCTCTGCATTCAAATCATTACCTAATGTCTCACCGGATTTTTTTCGTCTCATTTCCTTGCTAAGGATGGTACCAATAGTATCATCAAACTTTAAAGTACTATATCTAGAGGCAGAGTTACTAATGGTCATAACTTAACAATTCCAGATTTCTAGTTATGAGCACAGAAACAATAGATTCCAAACTTCATCATCAAAATTTACCCCTACAAAAATTAACTAAATGGTAATCGTATTAAACTCATTTAAATGATTAGCAACAAATCCACCTTATGACATCTTCATATTAAATAAACGCTTCATAAGAAATACCTTATTTTACATTGAGATTTTTTCATATAGCTTGGCCAATGTCATCATTAAACCCTCTATTGTTGTTTCCTAATTTGAAATTGTGAATGCCACTGACACTTCCAGACAAATTCGTATTGTTACTAGTGACTTTAGGCCAAGAATCTCCCATTCTATGTTTTTCATATTCCTCGACTTCTTTGAATTTCCACTTAGTGATAGGTATAGATATTTCTGATACATATAATCTTCCATCTGCATCTTCTATAGTTGGTAGTTTTGGTCATTAAATTTCTTGACCCTAAACCTACTGTCTTCCACCATTACTCCCACTCGAACTAGGAACCCCTCTCTCCTATGAGTTTATCAGCCAAATATAGCTTCGGCTCTAATACCAGTAGTTAGAAATTAATTAACGGAGCAATGAAATACACAAAATATTATGAAAACAAAAATACATAAATGCATAGAACAAGAGAGACACATATATACATGATTCACCCAATTTGGACTATGTCCACGGAGAAACAACCAATCCTTCCTTTTATATTATCCAACAAAATGAAAAGATACAACCTACAACAAATCTGTTATAATTTCATCTTCACTCTCCCACAATATCCTCTCTCTTTCTCACTCAGAATAATAATAGCCAACCACAATACAAATCAATCATACAAACTGAGGGTTTCCTTCTAGGGAAAAAAAACCTAAACGAACATAACTTCTACCATCAGAGCATCCGCCTAATTAAAAACCCAGATTGACTACGAAAATACAATATTTAAAAAATCTATTTTTCATCTATTTTTAGCTTCATGGGTGTTGCCCTCAAACCCTTGTTAGGGGGGACTGCAAGCATGTTGTCACCCCCCCTAGAACCCCTGAGGAAACAATAGTGGTGGGGGAAATCTCCCCCCATGTCCTCCCTTCAAGGATTGGGATCTAAACGCGGTTGAAATAAGACCTATGAATTAGGAAGATAATCAGGCTCCATATCAAACAAATGTGTGGTTGCATGTGTGAAGATTGGAAATAATGAAGCATTGTCGTCTTGGAGAAAAAAAATCATATTTTCAAACCCATTTTTCAATCGAATCTCAAGGACTCAACAAAAAAAATTTCAAGTGAACATAGTACACACAAAGCTGACTGGAATACATGGAGGGGGTTGGCAATGTTCAGGATATTGAAACCACCCCTCCTAATGATGTTATAAATTTTAATGGCGTGAGATACAGAGCTTAAAGACAAATGCGACTACTACTAAGAACATTTCAACTACTTGTTCCCTTTTCAAACCTCAATGTTCCTTGTAAATTGAAATCACATTGCAATTGGTTTTAACTACTTTCTGAATTGAAGATAATTGGATAGGATTATGAGATCCTCTATCCAATTGATCGAACTTCTTAGATAATAATTTCTTTTCATTGGTCACATGATGTCGTAACCACTCAATTTGAACCAGAACAATGAAAGAACATTTTATGATACCACTTTCTATTGGAGCACACATTGTAATCATTATGATTTATTTTTAGAGAATCTAGCTGAGATCATTGACTCCTCAGGAATCTTGTAACCTATGTAAACTGGTATCTTATTTTGTATAGGGGCTTAGAAAGTTTGTAAGAGAGAACTTAGTATCATAGTTGTTAAATGTATAAATGTTTTTGTCTACTTCTACTTGAACCAATGATCGATTTGGGTTTTTCAAGAGTTGTTCTACAATACTGCTATTTGTATAGTTTCCTTTTTATTTTAAAAATCGATTAAAATTTTTGATACTTCGTTGTAGATAAATAAATAATTTTTGTTATAGATTAGTGCTCTTTGTGTTGTATTATCATATGCAAGAATATGTACTGCTATATGTGTTTAATACAGATAATATGATCTTAACAATTGGTGATTAATTTTGTGATTTCATATTTGGTAATTATAACACTATCATATGGATCATTGTGCTCATCACATTGGTCGTATTGATTGCTGCAAGCATCACATTTACCTATGAAAAACTATGATATATGTCTTTCTTATGAATGGATGAAATAGTAATAGACTTAAATCTACTAATTATTATGCTCATTTTTTTTCTTCATACATACATATGTTGTTAATAATATGTATATGGATGTTCCAGGTTGTTGTGAACTCATTTCAAATTATTTGATTGGATTCTACTAAATTGCAGAAGAATTTCAAAGTGACATTTTGTTAGATCTTTGTCTTTCAAAGTGTCATTACTCGTATTCATTAATATACCTATTAAGTATTTACTTTAGATCCTTTTTTTTAACATGTTCATTGGATTATTTTTGGTATAGTTAGTCTTTCAACTAATTGAAGAGCTTATTCTACTTGTATTAGTGATTTCATTATAATATTTCGATAATATTTTATTATTGAATGCATCATCCAGCCTTATTATCCATGAACATAAATTTATTCCACACTTGTATATATATTAGTAGAAAATTAGGAACATATATAGTTTCACTTAAATTAGCTTTAGATTAAATCCTTCTGTTCATACCACCCAAATGTAAATATTTTCTTTCTTTTGTTCAAGTCTCCATTCGTTGGAGCACCATCATTTGAAGGGTTCACTGGTCCCAAGAACACTAGTCATGGTTTCCATTTCAATGGGAAAGAGTCTAATTGGGTCTCTAATGAGGAAATTCCTCACTTGTTGAGCCAAGAAATTTCTAGGCTTCAACACCTACCTATTATATTATTTCCCTAGACTGCCAAGATATTCATCTTTGATCTAGGAAGACATTAAACCAAAACCATCCTAATATTCATATTGAATATTTGAATGAGGATGTATGGAATTAATAACTAGAATAAGAACCATCCCCTAAACATTTGAATGATCATACATGCCTTGAATCTCAAAACGCGCCTTATCTATAGAGACTAAATCAAGAGAAACTTGATACTCGGACTAATTTTGACTTCTTGGGGGAACTCAAGAACATGTGTGTTAAAATAATGATATTCCAAAACATTAATTATGTTCCTATTTATTCAAATTCTATAAATGAGGTTTGTTTAAGAAGTCCCAGTCAAAGAAGGAGGGATCCCCAGACTATCCGTGCCATGTGAAAGCTCTCAGATTTATCATGGGGGTGGGGGTGAGAAGGGGTTCTCGTAATCATATATTCTCATCCTCAAAATCCAATCGCTTATGTACAAATCAATAATATAATCATTCCTAACACATTATTCAATCTAAGCATTTCAATTAATTTCGTCACTCGAGAAAATATGGAATCCCTAAGACTCTCTAGTCTTAGAGAAACCCTTATTACGCTCCAACTTGTTGACAGATCCACCATTAAACTAGAGGGAATATTGGAAGAAGTAGTGATCTTAGTAGATTCCTAGTAATATACCATCAACTTCATGGTATTGCAACCCAAATCCTCTCTGGTTGGGTATCATTTAATCCTAGGAAGGCCATGGTTGTAGGATAAAACTCCCTAGGATCAAGGTTGATAATCCCAACATATCGAAGGGAATAAATCAACAAAAATCCAACAATCACATAGTCCTAATACTTAAACTACTAAATTCAGGTTAGGATAAAGTACCTGTAGGTCTAACATTTTGTTTTGTTCCCATAGGGTCCAAATCCTATGATTCCTCCAAGGCTATAAGACCCGTAACAAAGTTCAGAGAAGCATGTATACAAAAATTATTTCAAAGCATGTGCATGATATGAATTTTAGATTATTAAACATAAAGATATAAATCATGAATCATACATTATAAGATCATAGCATGAATTATAACATAAGCCCATAACATTCAGGAGAAATACTAATCTTCTTTATTGATATCAGCAAAACAATATGGAATAATATAACCTGATTCGATCACGACTCCAAGAGAAACATTCCTGCGGATCCATCCAACCCAAGCCTCAACGATTGTCTCTCAAGAATATACACATGGTTGTTTTATAATGGAAGATGAATATATGTATGAGGAAACAAGGGTTTCCTATGTCTGGGAGTGCAGGAGGCATAGGGAAACTCATACTTGGTTGTTGACCAATCGACTATAGTATCAATATCATATTTCTTCTTCCATCTTATGGCCTTCCCATGAGGTCTATTTATATCACCCAAAATTAGCTGATTAAGTTAGGCCACAATCTCTTGTAGGTGGCCTTTTGGTGAAACCTGTAAACCCCGCCCAATGAAACCCGTAAACCTCACCCAAAAAATAGGATATTATATATTTTTTCATTTTTTATATTATATAAGTGGGTTTTATATGGATGTACCCGCGTGTGTACATGATTTTTGAAGGGTAGAGTCATGCATAGATGGAATTTGACAGGAATTTTTCCCATCATGGACCATTTTGCACGTATTTGACAGCTAAAAAAAATTTATGCTTGTTTTTCCATATGTGGTTGAAATTGGGGAGAAACAATTTTTTACGGGAAACAATTTTTTGAAAACGTTATTAATTCTTATTTCTTTCCACTTTATTTTCTACCTACCACTAAAAATTACCCGATGAAGCTTGACACTGCCCACTGTCCAACTCAGCTCGACTTACTAGAGAGTAGAGTTTATTTGAGATATATATTCACTCGCTTTAAATTATAGATAAAGAACTTGTATTGCCATTAAAATGTAGAGAGTTCTCCTTTAATGGCATCATGGAATAATTCTCATCACTCAATGATGTGCCACCCAAGGAAAACAAAAATACAACATGTAAATTTGAAATCGTATATATACATTATATATTTTCACATACTCAACAAGAGATAAAAAATAAATAATTTAAAATGAAGCTTGGACACTAGAGTAGCTGAGTTGAAGGCGCAGATACATAACTACAAAGAGGATGATTAGGTTTGGACTCCACCTGCAAGCTGCGAATCTGCGATGAATATGGGGTTTTAGGGCCCTTTGGATAGTAGAGACTCAGAGAGTCAAGGCTGATTCGCCTCCCTTCTACCATCAATTTATTGTTCACTAGAAAACCACTAGGATGTCAATTTGCATCCACAACATTACTCAATGATTTCGAGCACCCCATGTTTTCTTTCCTTTTCAACTTCATTAATTGAATTTGAATATTTTTTTTTCAAAAGAAGACCCTGAAACTCATTAATAAAACACAAATTACAATATTTTCTGAAGATTGGATGATGGTGGTGAGTTATATATATATATATATATATATATATATATATATATATATATATATATTAGTGAACATTCTGAAGGAGAGTCATTTTTGTTTTTATTGAGTTAGTTTGAATGCTATAAATGAATTTAAATTTTTACCTGTTCTATGCCTATTAACCCTTTAAGAGACCCACAATATCCATTCATTTATGCACGTAGCATTGCATTCATTAGCTTTTGATTTTTTTCAATGGTTGCACTTAGGGAGAAGTTGTTGATTAGAATCATATTTGTCTAACCCTTTTAATGGTTATGGAGTTGGTGTTGTTATATAGTAATGGGCCTTATTTTTTTGTGTTGAGGTTTGGTGAGTAGGTTTTTCCTTTATTGGGAGGCCATTTTGTTTTAATTTGGTGTTTGTTGTCATTTTAATTGTTTACAAATTCCATTTTAAATTTAATAATAATTAACCATTAGAAGGCAATACAAACACTATGCACTATACATAAGACAATTCAAAACATAGAGAGGTTTACATACCAACTAGAAGTGTGCATACTCAGAGAGTGAAAACAACTTCCCTGAGCTAAATCCAAGTTGCATGAAACAGGGATGCAAAGGATTTTTCAAACCAACACAATTCCTAAGCATGAATTCTTAAAAGCTTAAGATAACAGGAAAGCAACTTTGGTGTGTATTTGTGTGTGGGTGTCTTTGTGCATGGTGAGAAAGACCCACAATTTATTTTTTGTATTCTAGATATTCTATTTGCTTTTACATATTGCAAATATGATTTAAAATATCACATTTTAAAAAAAAAATACGAAGAGACAATCATTCCCTGATCTACAGACGAAAAGATGTGGAAAATTATGCAATATGTAAAATATTTCCAAGGCATTTTCTCACTATAAAATATGAACACTAAATAGAAAGGGTCACATACTAATTAACAAGAAGAAAAATAATCAGGCAAAGAAATACCATATTAAATAAGAGTGTATGTTGTCATTATATCATTTACAACTTCCATTTGAAATTTCATAATATAATTTTTATTAATATTTTTAATTTTTTATTATTAAAATTGTATTTTTTAATATGAAATGAATAAATGTTTTGAATTTTTTTTGGAGTATTTGAATCTTATAAATTTACAAATTATTTTTGTACTTGTAGTAAATTTTAACTATAATTTGGAAATCTTAATTAGAAAATATACCTAGAAAAATGTCATAACATATAACATTTAGACTATGTTTATTAAATAAAATCTATTATGACATTTAAATTTGTTTTTTGAATTGTTGTCGTAATTTTACAAAGTAGTATCTTTGTTCCAAGTGAAAAACAATGGGGTTGATCAATACTAAGTAATTATAACGATGTCACATAGAGAAAAAGAACATTGGTCATTTTGTTTTTTTCAATTGATAAATATGTGAATTTTTTTAACATAATTATGCTATTGAAGGGTAATTTTTTAATCAAGTATTTATTGGTGAAGGGTTAATTTATTATGAGAACATCACTCTTGAAGGGAAAAAATTTAAACATAACATTTCTTGACGAGAGGCATAAGGACCCAAGACATCAAAGAAAAAAATTGTATGACGAGTGAAGATAAATCCAAATTCCAACACTGCAATCGCGTATGGAATTCAAAACATTGTTTTCTAATAAAATGATCAAGTATGAAGGGAAAGGGTTTCCCAAGGCCATAAAATAGAGCATTAGAACTACAAGAGTGCTAAATGATGCTATAATATAAGCCCCCTAATATATGAGGTTAGAAGGGGTACATGATGGCCGAAATATATTAAGTGTATCAATGAATCATGTGAGGACTTGGGAGGAGATCACTAGATTCTGGCCTACCAAAAACTAGTGGAAGAGATCATAAAGAAAGCTCATGTCTGAGGTGGGAATACCCATGCTCAGAGCTAGTAAAGCATGTCTGCTGATTAAGTGTAGAGCGGATCCAATATGTATACAAGCACAAAGATAACTAAGAAGTATATTATAACTAAGAAGTATATTGTGGATCATCTGATCATATCCGCATACAAACACATCAAGGCTATGTCTTAATATCACATATAGTAGAAAATATGATCAATGATGCTCAAGGAAATGTATGATCACTAATGCTGCATAACTGATCCCCAAAGTACCAAGTCATAAAGGTGGAATAGTGGTATTGCACGCAACTCGGGTGCCAACATATAGGATGTTGTTGTGATGAGATACAACATATAAGGTGGATGGTGTCACTGGAAAGAAACTGAAGGAGTTGTCAAGTGAACCAGAATGTTGACACAACCTGAGGTATTCATCGAACGCAGATGGTACATTTATACACTATGGGAATGAATGAACTAAATTCAACCATGTGATAAATCATTTGATTACCAGTCATTTATGTATACCATTAATAAACGTGATACAAATCACTGATAATGATGATGAGATTCAAGGTACCCTAGTACAATATTACAAGTGCGAATAAATGAGTTGAAGTTGAACACTTGAGAGAATCTACCAATCAGGAGACATTAATTTATTCTCACTATCGATAGTGAAGGAGTGTTCCACTGATGACTGAAAACCCTAAGGTACTGAAAAAAGGACTCTAGATCTTGTTCCCAGAGCAATGAGTTGGAGTCTATGGGAAAATATCCACTAGAAGGAAGGCATTGAGGCATCCCACATCAATCCAGCATGAGTGTAACCAATACGCCAATAATTTGGAAGGACTCGGATGAAAATAGATGAAGAAACCATTCTGAAGCATGTTTCTGGCATACACAAGATGTGGCTAGTGCATGACAGAAACCCTCTCAACCAACCAATAATGAAAGTTGAAACAGATGTGAGGAATCAACTAATAACGTCAAATGGAAACCACTGTACTAAACGAATCCCAATGTGTGATAATGTAAGATGACTTCAAACACAAGGGAAACTAATCAGTCAAAGATCCATGATATTGATCGATGTTAAGCACAAGGTCACCTATTAATGATGTAAATAGGGCTAGGGTGCGGCTCTAGGACTACTCTCATAGAAATTTTTCGAATTCTATAAGATAAAACCCGCCAACAAGATGTCAATGGAGACCATCTTAACTAGCACGAGTGAAGGACCAAATATTTGATGTGATACTGAACATAAATCTGACAAACCGGATATGGCCCACTAAAAATGAGTAAAGAGACACCTCATAAAGATCGACTTAGGTTTACTTCCCTTAAACAAAATCACGACTCATGTTACACCAATTTTTCGTCATCTAACCTATTATCATTAAGTGAACCCAAGTACACCATGTAACACCAATTTTAACCTAAGTAAAATTGCTTTCACTATGTGAAATAACTTAGTAAAACACCTTTATTAAGTTGTTTATGGTCTAAACCGGAAACCCCAAAAGGAAATAATAAACAAATCTATATTTGTTTATATTTCCTCAAGGAATAATTAGTTAAACATCAATTTAATTATTATTCCTTAACAAGGAAATCAATTAAATAAATCCTCATTTATTTGATTATTTCCTAGGAATAAGTTATTTAATCCTTATTTAAATAATATTCCTAGTTAAAATTGACCAAATCATTTATAAATAATTAAATAAATAATTATTTATTTAATTATATTTCCACCATTTCCTTAAAATAATAAATAAATCATTTATTTATTTATTATTTATAAATAAAGGATTTGACCCAAGTCAAAATCCTTTTCCCTCCAACAAATATAATAAAATATTCCTAAAAGGTGGTTCTAGAAGTTGGTTAATAATATTTTATTCATGCACCAAGTTCTAGACTACTCTAGTATTTTGTTATAAATAGAAGGGTTTTCCCATTCATTTGTCACCTTTCATTTGCATATTAGATCACTTTGGATCTATACTCTTGGTATGACTTTGAGCCATTATCATTGTCATATTCTTCATCATTTGCTTTGTGAGCTCCCTTTGAGTTCTATGTTTGTCTGGGTTTTCTACACCAACAAGAGAGAAATTTTAGATATGAAATGTTGAGGACTTTCAAGAACCCATCCCATTGAGGAGGATTGGAAACACCTTTCTTGTTTTCCTCTCAAGTGCCCCTTTAATATAAAAATTCTTTCAAAAATATTGTTCTTATCTATTGGATGCATGGAGCAACATTTCATTTTTACTGCTTAATGTATTTTTATGCATAGATCTGGATTTGTGCAACTTTATTTGGATCAAATAACTGCAGATTTGAAGATATTGGCAGCCATAATTGATGTTAGGGCTATTTGTTATGCGTAGCTAAAGTGGTATTTTTTCGACAAAGGATTCATACTAACAATTGGAAACTCCACACGGGTTTTATTTTGCGACCGTTGTCGTTTTATATATTCTTGAATATCCAACTATTTCAGACCCTAGGGTTTCTCTTCAGTTATTTATTTTTCCTATTTTTATGGTGTTTTTCACCTCTAAAACCCTCAAACATCAAAATTTTTAACTTCTGTGTGTTTCTAGCCCTATTGCGCAGGTGACAGACATTAGCCGCAACTGAGACGACAATTTTTTCTGAAATCTACCACCGAGAGACCCGGATCTACAGGTCATACTTATCGGCCAAAAACCTGCGACCTGGCCTAGAGGGCACACGTTTCGGCCCCAAAACTGCGACCTGGACTGAAAACAGGGCAGAACCTGCGACCTGCACTTTTTTTTGCACTTTTTCAGATATTTTTCTGGGTTTGTCTAAAGCTTCTGTTAGGGTTTTCCAGCCTCTGTCTCTGCCCGTTTAGACTTGTTTCTGATCTGTTCTACTCAACTAAGTGGGAACCTCGCCCGTTAGGGATTTAGTACCCTCCAATTTTTGTGGAAGAGTTTTAGTTATTTCAGACTTCTAAATTTTTAGAGTTTCAACCTTCTTCTTTTCAGATCTGATACCTCATTTTTAGTTCCCTTTTAGATCAACTCTTCTCGCTTTCAAACCACCTCATATAGTTTTGTTTGGGTTTGCCTCTAGGGTCACCTCCTTGTCCCTTCTGCCTTTAGCTGATCTCCTCCTTTGTTGCAACAACCTTGCCTCTCTCTCTTTGTTGTTTTCCGCACCTCTTTTCAGCAGAATTCTCCTTTAGATCCCTGTCCCTCCTGACCTTCGATCTATTGGCCTCTTTTTTGTGTGTTTTGATTAGATTTTTTCCCTCTTTTACACTATTTTTGAGAGACTCACCTTCTTGGGTTAGATCGATGCATTGTCAGCTGTTAATTTTCTGTTATTTCAACCTTATTTACTGTCCTCTGCAGATTTATTTTCAGTTACGCAACACACTTTTTCTTTTACTCTCAAAACATCTGGGTTTAAAATTAAAATCAACACACGCCACACACTGACCCTAAGTGAGGAAGAGCTTGGTTAACACCGCCTGACAAAGACTTTAAAATCAATTAACACTGCACCTTTCTGCCCTTGTTTCGACATTGCCTCACTTGATTCTGCACCTCCCTGCCTTTGTCGGTTATTCTTCTTCCCGTCATCATTGTGCCTCCAAGGCGTTTATCTCGGAGACTTCTTGGCCTTCACGATTAGTTTCCGGTTGGTCGACTTACTCTCTCCCGCTGTCATCGAGTTAGTCCTCCCCCAAGTCCGCACTCTGACTCTTCTTCTGATTGTTCGGGTTCTCCCCCTACTTCTGGTTCTCCCCCTATTACTTTCACCATGTCTACTTCAGGACCTAACGCTAGCAACCTCGGTCCTACTGCTGGGTCTATTACTATCGGAACCACCACGGGAACTACCTCGACTGTCCCTTTGCTCCCTTATATGGCTGGTCTTAGTCTCCTCGATTTCAATCAGTTGATCAATGATCCTATCTGCCACGATTTTAGTTGGCCTTCTATGCCAACCAAGCTCCCCTCCGACATTCCCAAGTTCAAAGGCCTTGCTAGTGAAGATTCCTCCAACCATATCCAATCTTTCCACATGTGGTGTTCATCCAATTCCATTACTGATGATTCCATCCGTCTTATATTGTTCCAACACACGCTTATCGACGAAGCTTCTAAATGGTATGTTGATCAACCCGCCTCGTCCCATACCACCTTTGCGACCATTGCCCAAGCCTTCTTATATTATTTCCAGCTCCCTCTCCGATACGACACTGGTACCGAACTCTTGACTTCTTTCCGTCAATCATCTTCGACCCACCTTTCCGCTCATGTCCAGGAATGATGGAGAAGAAGGAGCTTATGTCGAGCTCCCACCTTTGAATATCGGGTCTATATGGATTGGTTCCTTCACTCTCTCTTACTTTCCATCGGTGAATATTTCGCATCCCAGTTCCCTCAAACCAAAGAAGTTGCCCTCCAAATAGCCTTGAAATATGACCTCATCTACGCTCAATCTAGTTATGTTTATACCATCCTTCCTGACCTCCCCAAACCCGGTGGTGCTAACGCCCTTAGGGCACCTCACTCTGCCGACGGTATCGTTGGAGCTCTTTCACATACCTACGGTCAACCTCCTATGGGCTATGGTTTCCCTCCGGGAGGAGCCAACACCTCTAGCACTTTCCCCCCTCCAGGTAGCATGTATCCAGGATACGACATGCCTCCTCCTTTTGCCCACCCTCCTGCTTACCTCAATGTTGCCCATCCTAACCCTTATCCTTACCCACAGCCTAGTGTCCCAGCTCCTCCAGCATTTGGACCTCCAAATCCCTTGCCTTCTCAACCCCCGCAAAAGAAACTACTACCCCCTCTAGGGCAAGTATTTTCACAGCAGGGCGCGACTAACCCTCCTTCTTCTCAAAGAAAGTGGAAAGGAAATAAAAATAAATCTACCCCTGGTAATCATGGATCCAATCCTCCAAGTATTGATTCTAACACTACTAACCAGCCACAGGGCTCTCAGCCCAAGCCGGACAGGCCTCTTCGCACCAATAAGCCTTGTTCATGTTATAGTGTTTATGGTCATTACACTTACGATTGTCCCCTATTACCACAGATGCGGCAGATGTGGGAGTCTCAGGCTACATTGCGGGGACAGCATACCTCCCCTACTATTTCCCCCAATGCGGCCACTTCTCAACCAGCCGTGTTTACTGATCCTTTCCCTCAACAAGGATTTGTGGCTACTCAACCACCTCATGCCTCGGTAACCACTCAACCTTCCATTTCTGGTTCCTTCGATTACCATATTCTCATGATGACTTCTGACCAACCTCTCACCGTCGACCTTAACCTTCAAACTCGGTCTCGTCAGTACCCCATGCCTCCCGCTCTGTCTGTCCCCGAGTCACCCTTTTCAAGTCCTACAGAGCCTCTTTCGACACCAAATGGTCCTTTGCAGATCCCTCAACCCAAATTTGACGTCCCTATGAAGGTTCTTAAGGGCCCATTACGCTGAAATGCTGCTTCTGGTCGAGCTGCTCATTCGTATAGCATAGTAGATGATTTGGCACAATCTCCTGCTGCCATTTCAACACTGGAACTCCTCCAGTCATGTCCTTCTCAAAAGAAGGCTCTACTATCTGCCATGGGCACTGTAGATCCTGCTAATGACCAATTTATTGTTTTCGACGCCCACCAATCAGATCATCCTCCTCTTCCTGCTTCCCTTGCTTTCTAAATCCCAGTCAAAATCTGGAACGCTAACGTAGCTTGGTGTATTATTGACGAGGGGGCATCTACCTGTGTGATGTTTGCTTTGGTTTGGAAACAACTCAGATCTCCTAAGCTGGCCCTTTCCACCATCACCCTTCGTGCATGGGATGACCATGCCTCCCAGCCCATTGGCCTCTTCCGTAATTGCCCTATCACTCTTGCGGGCAAGAAGGTTTGCGTTGACGTTGAAGTCATTGACTCCCCTCTTGATTATAACATTCTTTTGCGGCGTGGCTACACCTATGCCATGTCTGGTGTCCCCTCCGCGGTCCACCGCAAGATGTTCTTCCCTCACAATGGAAAGATAGTCACCATTGACCAATTGACATATCATGAGCCAAAAACTCTGACCTCCCCTGAGTCGACCATCTCTTCTGTAGCCAATAAGAAAACCGTCGATTCCTTGACCAGTGTCTCCCCCGGTGTCTACAAAGACTCCTCGTTTCTTGGAACCTTCCCTGACCCTCCTCCTCCCCCTATCTCTGACCTCAGCTTGGCGAATGTTTGCATGATGCAATCATCTTGGGCTGACCTTAAGCAACCCACTTTGGCTAGTCAGCAACCTCAACCTCCCCCAACACAACCAGCTCCTAGCCCTTCACCTCTGCTAGCCAGACTTGTTCCTTCTGAATATTCTTCTACAGTTAGTCCCCACAAGCCTCTCTACCCTCCTGGGTCGGTTCCACCTGATATCAACCACCTTGGCACTGTTCCTCCTGGCCATTACCCCGCTGGTCAGATACCTTTCCTTGCTCGCCCTCCTGGATTTTATTCGGTCCCCATCTTGGCCACCCTATCCCTCCCCAAATTGACCTTGGGTATACCCATCTGGTACCTTAACCCTCCAACCACTACCCCGCCTGGTCACCCCAAACCTTACCTTGCTTTGACACCAGTTCAACCACTCCCCTTCGCTTCTCCCGTTGCCACAGTACCCCCAACACCTCCACAAAACCCTTCTCTTGTTGTAACAACTCTAGAAAATAAAGCTAAAACTCGCAAGGGGGCATCCAATGACAAGGCTACCCCATCGCACCCTGCCCCTCCTCAGCCGCCAAAGCACACTATCCAGTGTGCCTTGTGCAATGTTATTGGTCAAGCCACCCATACATGTCCTGAGTTACCGCATCTCAAGACCATGGTCAATGAAATGTTTCCAGAAACCGATATCCCTGAGGTCTATGTCACTATACCTGTTCCATCCCAAAACTTAAAAACTTACACACCAATCACCCTCGTTCTTTGTGCGATTTCCATGGCCATTATACCCACCTCTGCCCCCCCCTTGACGAGTATCGTTCCTCTTTAGATGCATACTGCCAATTCAAAGACACACATGACCATATACCTTCTTCACTAGCACCAGACGACCTATCTACCCCAATTAACATTCCCCCTCCTGATATTGAAATGACCGAGTCTTCAGCCACCATTTCTTACCTCTCATCATCATTACTATCCTTGGCAGCCGACCCCTTAGTGCCTTCCCCCGATGTTTCGCCTGACCACCCATCTGCTTACTCTTCTGTCACCCCCCATGATGTCGCGCATGTGAGCCTTTCCCCCCACAATCAGGAGTCTCATATTTCTAACTCATCAGGTGATCGTCTTCACCCCACTCTTGCCATCTTCCAGTCAGATGAAGACATTATGGAATCCATGAATGAACCTGATTTTCCATGGGATGATATGCACCATCATGCCTACTTCCTTCCACATCAATCCCATGACCAATATGCTGTCGAATCTAAAGACTTCATTCCCGATAAAGTCGATTGGTTTAAAAACCCCATCCATGCACCTGACGATTTCGAAGAAGGTAATATGGCCAATATCTCTCCTACCATCAAAATTGACATTTCTGTCAAACCAGGCATCGAAGAACATATCACCTTGGGCGCCCAATGCACTCCCGAAGAAATTGATGCCTACACCAAACTCTTCAAAGACTTTTGTGATATTTTCACCTGGCCCTACTTAGAAATGCCTGGACTCGATCCAACCATTGTCGAACACCATTTCAACACATGGCTTGATGCCAATCCAGTCCATCAAAATTTGAGACCCATTCATCCTTCCAGACGCGAAGCCATCAAAACTGAAATCGATAAGCTCAAGCAGGCTAGTTTCATTTATCCCATCGAATACACCACTTGGGTGTCCAACCCAGTTCCTATCCTCAAAAAACAAGGCACCATCCATGTCTACATTGACTTTCGTGATCTGAACAAAGCTTGTCCCAAAGACAACTTCCCCACACCATTTATTGACCAAACCATTGATGAGTGTGCGGGGCACAAGGTTCTATCCTTTATGGATGGATTCTCTGGATACATCCAAATCATTATCTGTCATGCTGATCAACTTAAAACCGCATTCATTAGTCCGTGGGGCACTTTCGCATACCGATTCATGCCATTTGGCCTTAAAAACGCCGGCACCACTTTTCAACGAGCCATGTCTTATTGTTTCCATGACTTAGCTCATATTATCCTTGCCTATTTAGAAGACCTTACTGCGCGTTCTAAACATCGGGCACAACACCTCCATGATCTGCATACCATTTTCCTCCGATGTTGCAAGTATAATATCGGCCTTAACCCATTGAAATGTGTCTTCTGCGTTCCCACTGGCCGTCTCCTCGGCTTCATAGTGTCTCAAGACGGTATAACTCTTGACCCTTTGAAAGTTCAAGCCATTCTTGAACTTCCTATTCCTCAAACCTTACGCCAGCTACAAATTCTCCAAGGTAAAGCTAATTTTCTTCGCCGATTCGTTCCTAACTATGCCACTACTGCACATGGGTTTCTTAGACTTATTCGATCTAACACCCCATTTGTCTGGGATACCTATACTTAAGAAAATTTGGATGCCCTCAAACATGCTCTCACATCCACTCCCTTGATCCATCCCCCTTACTTTGATCAGGACTTCATTCTGTACATCTCCTCTTCCACCTATTCGGTAGCTGGTGTCCTTATCCAAGAAGACGATAACGGTATCAAACCTATGATCTATTATGTCAGTAAGAACCTTGCCAGTCTGCCTGTATCCTACTCACATGAAGAAAAATTAGTGCTAGCTGTCGTGTTCTCGGTCCAAAAACTGCGTCATTACATCCTCATGCGTTCCACCAAGGTTGTGACTAATTCCAACCCCATGGCTTTCCTATTGAGTCGATGCATCCTCAGTGGGAAGTACGCTCATTGGTTCGTTATCCTTCAAGAATTCAACCTCGAATTTGTCACCCCAAAAAGTAAGAAAGGTTTATTCCTTGCTGAACTCATTTCTGAATTACCTACCAGTATGCAAGATCCTCCAATTAATGATGCTCTTCCCGATGAACACTTATTCGCCATCACCACCGACGACCCTTGGTACGATGACATCCTTACTTACTTGCGAACCCAAAATTTCACTCTTCATCTTGATCGTGATGCTCGACGACATATCTGACACCAAGCCCCTCGCTACCTTCTGATCGGTGACGACCTTTATCGTCGCGGAGTAGATATTGTCCTTCATCGTTGCCTCACACATGCCGAAGCCGAGCAAGTCCTCAATGCCTGTCATAGGGGTGCTTGTGGCAGCCACCTCTTCGATCTTGCTACCACCCAAAAAATCATGCATGCTGGGTATTTTTGACCTTCTCTCTTCACTGATTGCATTGAAGTAGTCAAACACCATTCCAATTTCCAACATTTCGCCCCTAAAGCACGAGCTCCTCCCGCTCCCCTCCATCCCATCGTCATAGCTGGTCCTTTCTATAAATGGGCCATCGACTTTATGGATTTTAGACCTCCATCTGTTGGTAACCACAAATACATCATCGTGGCAGTTGACTATTTCACAAAATGGGCCGAGGCTATGCCAACATTCAACAATACAGCAGCCACCGCAGCCCTCTTTTTCTTTAATCACATCATTGCTCGATTCGGGGTTCCAAAAAAATTGGTCTCTGACCATGGCCGACATTTTGAAGATGAGATATGGCACGAGCTATCCTCACTATTGGGTTTTGAGCACCAATATTCATCATACTATTACCCCCAAGGTAATGGCCAAGTTGAAGCGGTCAAAAAAATTCTTAAGACCATGCTTCAACAAACGGTGAATAAGCACAAAACCAATTGGAGTCTTATGCTCTTCCCTGCTTTGTGGGCTTATCGAACTTCTGTTAAAACAGCCACTAGTTTCACTCCTTTCCACCTTGTTTTTGGTGAGGAGGCAGTCTTACCGATCGAGTGTGAAATTCCTTCCCTTCACTTGGCCGTCGAACTTCTCCCTGATACCCAACCTCTAGAACAACGACTCATCATGCTTGAGCGCATCTCTTAAGACCATCGTGTTGCATTGAAAACTCTTGAAGTGGCCAAAAAGCACACTAAAGCTCATCATGACCAAAACGTCCACCCTTGCACCTTTCGTGAAGGTGACCTTGTTCTAGTATATGACCAGGTCCACGATGCCCTCAATCTTGGGAAGTTTGACTCATTATGGCTAGGTCCTTACATCATCGTAAAGACCTTGGTAAGGGGGTATACCTTTTAGAGGACTTCGAAGGCCACCCCCTTCCTAATCCTCTCAATGCACTCTATCTTAAGAAATATTACCCTTAGCATTTCCCTCTTGAAATGCATGTTTTATTTTCTTTTAGATAGCCAGCATCTGTTTGTTTTTCGTGATTTTCTACTTCACCAGGACACATGTTGTCCATGAAGGGTCACTTCACCTCTCCTCAAAATCGAATTTCCTCACTTAAAACACTTTTCCTTGGGGCACCACTTTGCCTCCATACTCGTTCTTGTTCGTGTCGATTTCCGTCATGAGATACCATCTTGTACTCATGCTTTTATGGTCCCCTTTGGATCTCCCCCCATTTCATCATCATCATTAGTGTTAGTCTGTCAGTCGCTCTACTATTTGCTCTTGTGCCTTACTTAAGGATCCCTTATTGCCTCACCTACGGTGGATCTCCTTCTGTCGACATCAGTTCATTCACTCCAGAAGACAGGTTTAGAAAGCTGTGTACCTTGGTTCCATCTTCTCCACTTGTTTGGTTCCTCGGATCAGGCAATGAGATTTATCATTACCCTATGACTTGATTGTTTCTCCACTCCAGCTCCTTTCAGTATGATCGAGATTCGTATACTTGATGGTCCAGTGATGCAACAGCCGCTATTGGTGATTCCCGGGTGTGTGTGAGATGTCTCAACCCTCATGAGGGTGTGGCCCTGTAGGTAGTAACCATTCTGAAGCATGTTTCTGACATACACAAGATGTGGCTAGAGCATGACAGAAACCCTCTCAACCAACCAATAATGAAAGTTGAAACAGATGTGAGGAATCAACCAATAACGTCAAATGGAAACCACTATACTAAATGAATCCCAATGTGTGATAATGTAAGATGAATTCAAACACAAGGGAAACTACTCAATCAAAGACCCATGATATTGATCGATGTTAAGCACAAGGTCACCTATTAATGATGTAAATAGGGCTAGGGTGCGGCTCTAGGACTACTCTCACAGAAATTTTTTGAATTCTATAAGATAAAACCCGCCAACAAGAATTCAATGGAGACCTTCTTAAATAGCATGAGTGAAGGACCAAATATTTGATGTGATACTGAACATATCTCTAACAAACCGGATATGGCCTACTGAAAATGAGTAAAGAGACACCTCATAAAGTTCGACTTAGGTTTACTTCCCTTAATCAAAATCATGACTCATGTTACACCATTTTTTTTTCATCTAACCTATTATCATTAGATGAACCCAAGTACACCATGTAAGACCAATTTTAACCTAAGTAAAATTGCTTTCACTATGTGAAATAAATTAGTAAAACACCTTTATTAAGTTGTTTATGGTCTAAACAGGAAACCCCAAAAGGAAATAATAAACAAATCTATATTTGTTTATATTTCCTCAAGGAATAATTAGTTAAACATCAATTTAATTATTATTCCTAGTCATATTTAACCCAAAACAAGGAAATCAATTAAATAAATCCTCATTTATTTGATTATTTCCTAGGAATAAGTTATTTAATCCTTATTTAAATAATATTCATAGTTAAATTTGACTAAATCATTTATAAATAATTAAATAAATAATTATTTATTTAATTATATTTCCACCATTTCCTTAAAATAATAAATAAATCATTTATTTATTTATTATTTATAAATAAAAGATTTTACCCAAGTCAAAATCCTTTTCCCTCCAACAAATATAATAAAATATTCCTAAAAGGTGGTTCTAGAATTTGGTTAATAATATTTTATTCATGCACCAAGTTCTAGACTACCCTAATATTTTGTTATAAATAGAAGGGTTTTCCCATTCATTTTTCACCTTTCATTGCATATTAGATCACTCTGGATCTATACTCTTGGTCTGACTTTGAGCCATTATCATTGTCACATTCTCCATTATTTGCTTTGTGAGCTCCCTTTGAGTTCTATGTTTGTCTGGGTTTTCTACACCAACAAGAGAGAAATTTTAGATCTGAAATGCTGAGGACTTTCAAGAACCCATCCCATTGAGGAGAATTGGAAACACCTTTCTTGTTTTCCTCTCAGGTGCCCCTTTAATATAAAAATTCTTTCAAAAATATTGTTCTTGTCTTATCTATTGGATGCATGGAGCAACATTTCATTTTTACTGCTTAATGTCTTTTTATGCATAGATCTGGATTTGTGCAGCTTTATTTGGATCAACTAACTGCATATTTGAAGATATTGGCAGCCATAATTTATGTTAGGGCTATTTTTATGCGTAGCTAAAGTGGTCTTTTTTCGACAAAAGATTCATACTAACAACTCAAATGTGGCTGTATGGCATTATATGATAAATGTGCATAAGTTTTTCATGCAGGAGGCATCAACAAACTCTCCATGTGATTGGAAAAGATAACCAACCAGAGGAGCATTGACTCAATAACAAGGTTATGGCTCTCCTAAGTCAAACTAAAGCCCATCTCAATGGAGCAAAGACTCGTTTTGAGTACTTTGTTCAAGGGAAACACAAATGAATCTCACTGCCATCAAATATGGAAGTAATGTACTCTTCCAGCTCTTTTTTGGAATATATAATTTTTTGTGTTTTTCATTTTTAGAGCTTGAATAATAATAAACGAATGCCTATAGTATTGTGGAAATAATGGGTGTCCAAATACAGATGCCCTAGTTCCAGGGATTGGAACATTCCTATGCTTAATGCAGGGTGACGAAATAGGTCAATGACACTCAAAGGAATGTTCTTTCCATGGGTGAAAGGTGTCAAGTCACAGAGGCTACGTGATTGCATGATTGAATTTGCAGAAATTCATGGTCAAAAGATGGTGTATACATGAGTTTAAATGAAGTTGGCTTAAGGCCAAAAGGGTACAAATAGTCAACATGCAATGTACCAATATAGATTAACATGTGGGAGCCTCTAGGGTATATAGCCAAAAAGATAGCGAAGAAGAAGGAGAATTAAACTTCATTGCAAAGACATGGTGGGACTAAAGATTACTCCTGAGCCTACTCAATTTTTTAGCATGGGCAACATATGCTAGTGAGGATCTAAATAGGAAGCCCATGTAAAGGATGGCTCTACCATTATGTCATGATTTTATAAAACGATGAGTGAAAATGGTTTGAGAATCATAACATAATGAGGTCTACCCTATGGAAACATATCGCAGTATGAGGCGAGAATGCATAATGCAGTGGAAAAAGTGATATTTCCTAACCTATATGCCAGTGATGAAAATGATACCTGCCATGATGGTTCAATGATCATGGAATCAAAGTGGTGAAAAATATCTCAAAGTCTTAATTTTTACCCTGAAAGACAACCTATCCTAGCACTCAAAGAAAAAAGGTCAAAAAGTTTAAAAAATCATAAAAATACAAATACAAACTTTATAAATGTGGTTTTTTGAAATTTTAAAATTTAAAATATAAATAAGCCCTTTTGACTTACCAAATTTCATTTTTGTTTGAAATTGTTGAGTGCTTGAGAGCTTGGAGCAAATTTTTGGCAACCAAATTCTACCAAATCTCTCAACCGAAGCATCAATCCAACCTCCAGGTAATCCTAAATCCAATTTCTCATTGAATTAAACACATTTCAAGTATTTTCCAATAAATTTTCACCATATATTTTTGTTTTTAGAATTTATCTTTGCGTGTATGCATGTTGGATAATGTGAAGTTATTTATAAAAAGTACTATACACGACTTTGTATGAAGGGAACCTCCATACGCGTAGACCGAAATGAAAAACCATGATTTCTAATTAATTAAATCACTTTAAATTGCAGGATGTCGTTTAACTGGAGAGAAATACAATATAGTGAAGTAGATAATAAATTCATGAATAATCCATTAGCATTAGATGCATTGATATGATGTGGATTGTTAAAAATTTTCAAAATGCCAAACATGAAAACTAAAACAAGATTGTTGGATATGCTTATCAATTACTGGGATCTGGTGTTAGGTCCATATATTACTAGTATAGTCCCTTATTGTTGTTAGTGTAACCCTCTTATTGTTATTTTTGTACCCCTGTAACCCCCATATTTTTATTTTGTTCCCTTACATTATTATTGTTAGGTCGGCTAGGATTACATTATGGCCCCACTAGGATTACATTGTGACCCCATGGACTCCTATATATAGAAAGGAGATTTTGTCAATTGTATCATCCAAGAATTGTTCATTCATGTGAAGTATTGGAGGTTTCCCCCTAAAAGTGGCTTATTTATAAGGCGTTGATATCTCTTTCCTCCTATTTTTAGAGTTGGTTTCACAACATTTGGTATCAGAGCTTTGCATTCTAGGGTTTCACTACACCAAACAGGTCATCGTGGAATTTTCACTATAACATTTTTTTATACAAAGATTCAGAAGCTGAAATTCTTAGAGCGTGAAGCCGAAATCCTGAGGAACATCTTTGCAAAATGTCATAGCTTGGTTCACAATATTTTCGGAGATATGATCTATGAAAGTTAGGTCTTTTTCAAGCTCCCGAATTTCATCTCAAAGAGGTGATCGTGGGAAAATATTCATAACTCTCTCTCTGAGCATCGGATTGGAATTCTGTAAATAGTGGCTAGAAGAACACGGACTTTAGTTTCTTTTCCATGAATTTTAGAGCCGAAGGAGAAAACAGTGACACGTGGCAAGTTGTACAAGTTCACTCTACTGAACTAGTCCATCATTAGGTCATTGTGGGAGATTGGAGATAAATTTTCCTTGAAGAATCCAAATCAGGTCAGACCTATGGCATTCGAAAGAGGATTCAGAGGGATACCTCAGGGCCAAATTTCATATATTGAAGATCTGCAATCACAGATATAATTCAATTTCAATATCGAGCTCCTCAAAAGCAAGAAAAAGGTGTCTTTTTTTCCGAATTCCATAAGTCTTGTTTGAAGAATCAATTCGAATTGATTCCAAGGGAATATTGTAGAATAGATATCAGTATTGGGTTCTAGAATGCCCCCTAAAAATAATTCAACACCCATTAAGCCTTCAGAAGGCAACGTGACATAACAAAATTACAAGAGAAAATGCACCAAATTTCTCTCTCGCAAAGAGCAACAAAAAATGAAATGGATGTTTTGAAGAAAAGCGTGGAAGCTAAGATGGATGGTTTGAAGAAAGGTATGGAAGCTACATTTATGGAATTTTTTAAGGATGGTATGGAAGAGAAAATGGAAGGTTTCAAGGAAGACATGGAAGGTTTGAAGGAAGGTTTGTCAAAGTTGATACAAGAAATGATTCCTAATGGTGAAAATATAGTAGAAGAAACTCATGATGAGGAAAAAACAAATTTTAATCGTAATTTCATAAACTCTACTGTTGGATTGAAGAACCACCATATTCCAAAGATGGATATTAGGAAATTTGATGGCAAGGATCCCATAACATGGATACTACATATGGAGCAATATTTTGATCTCAATAATGTGAAAAACACACAAAAGGTACACATTGCAACTTTAAATTTAGAACAAAATAAATTTGTATGGTATCAATGGCTTTTCTCCCATAAAAAAATTGTCACTTGATCAATTTTTACGGAGGAAATGATAGCACATTATGAAGATACAAAGAGAAACACCTTATTTATCCAATTGATAAATCTCAAACAAAATGGTTTAGTGGCAGAGCACATTGAGGACTTCCAAAAATTGTATATAATGGTAACTGATATTCCATAGGAACACAGGATTGATGCCTTCATAGGGACTTTAAAGAATAACATCCAACATGGAGTTCATTTTTGGGAACCTGATTCATTGGAGAAGGCATTGAGGTTGGCAAGAAAAATTGAATGTAAAATTATGGCGACAAGGAAGCCTACCACTAACATCTATAAAGATGGAAGTGTTGCTACTCCTAGACTTCCACAACCTACAAGGTTGACACCACAAAAATTGGAAGAAAAAATATCAAAAGGGATTTGCTACACTTGTGATAGAAAATACACTAAAGGTCATAATTGCACTGAGAAGAAATTATTTTACATAGATTGTGAAGAGGAGGAATAAAATGAAGAAGAAAATTCAAAATTAGAGGATATACACCAGGAAGAAACCCTAGAAGAAGAAGAAATGAGTCCGACCATATCATGTAATGCATTGGTAGGAATTACCACTCCTCAAACTCTCAAGATAGAAGGACATATCAAGAATAAAAAGGTAATAGTGTTGATTGATTTTGGTAGTACCCATAATTTTATTCATTGTAAGGTAGCCAAGGAATTGAATTGTTTCCTATACCCAGCACCAGAATGTCAAGTGATGGTTGCAAATGGAGGAACTATAAATTGCTCTGGAAAATGCCATAATATCAAGCTATCCATGGGGGAATATGTATTGAATAGTCCAATTCTTTCCATCCCAATGGGAGGTGTTGATGTTGTACTAGGAGTACAATGGTTACAATCTTTGGGGACGGTAGCTTTTAATTTTCAAGAACTTTTCTTGAAATTTTTTTCAGAAGGAAAGGAAGTTGAATTACGAGGTATTGCAGGGAAGCCATGAAGGATAATAAGCTCTAATGTCATGACAAAGCTTCTAAAGAAAGAACAACGAGGCGTAATTGCACAATTATGCTCACTAGAAGTTCCGACATCAAAATCAACTATTTCTGCAGATCTCCAACAAGTCTTGGACAATCATTCCAAGGTGTTTGAAACTCCCAAAGGACTCCCACCTATTCGTGATCATGATCATGCTATTCATTTGATTCCAGGAAGTGTTCCTCCAAACATCAGGCCTTATAGATATCCTTATGTCCAAAAGAGCGAAATTGAACGTATGATTGCAGAAATGTTAAAGGCTGGTATAATTCAACCTAGTCAAAGTTCTTTCTCTGCTCCTGTAGTATTGGTACACAAGAAGGATGGATCATGGCGCATGTGTCCAGATTATAGGGAGCTCAATAAGCTCACCATTAAAGATAAATTTCCCATTTCTGTGATTGATGAATTATTGGATGAATTACATGGAGCAATTTATTTTACCAAGTTGGATCTTTGTTCAGGATATCATCAAATTAGAATGAAGACTGAAGATATTCCAAAAAAAACATTTCAAACTCATGAGGGTCATTATGAATTTTTGGTCATGCCTTTTGGCCTTACCATTGCACCTTCTACATTTCAAGGGTTGATGAATTCCATTTTCAAACCCTTCCTTAGAAAATTTGTGCTAGTATTTTTTGATGATATACTAATCTATAGCAGGTCTTGGAAGGATCATGTTCAACATGTTGACGGGGTGCTCAAACTATTGCAGGAGAAACAATTATATGAAAAAACATCCAAATGTTTCTTTGGAGTACAAGAGGTGGAATATCTGGGTCATATTGTATCTCACGAGGGTGTTAAGGTAGACCCTAACAAAATTAAAGCCATTAAGGAATGGAAATTCCCCACAACCATAAAGCAGTTGCGTGGATTTCTCGGGTTAACAGGGTATTATCACAAGTTTGTTAAGAATTATGGGAGAATAGTAGCACCTCTAAAAACTTTATTGAAGAAAGAAGCATTTTCATGGACTCTTGAAGCAACTAAGGCCTTTGAACATCTTAAAGAGGAAATGTGCCTAGCACCAGTCTTAGCTACGCCACACTTCACAAAAACCTTTATTGTGGAATATGATGCCTCAGGATATGGAATTGGTGATGTTTTAATGCCAGAAGGAAGACCCATTACTTTTGAAAGTCGTTCAATCAAAGGAAAGTATTTACAAAAGGCTATTTATGAGAAGAAAATGTTGGCAATACTACATTCACTTAAAAAATGGAGACCTTACCTAATAGGAAGAATCTTCAAGGTAAAAAGTGATCATAATAGTCTTAAACACTTTTTGGAACAAAGACTATCTTCAGAAGAGCGGAAAAAATGGGTCACAAAGATGCTGGGTTATGACTTTGAAATCATCTACAAAAAAGGGATGCTAAATGTTGTTGTAGATGCACTCTCAAGAAAGAATGAAGAGGTGGAAGCATTGCTTTGTGCCATTTCAATTATCCAACCAGATTGGATAACTAAAGCAAGGGATGAATGGAAGAAGGACAAATAAGTGTGGACACTCATTCAAAAGTTGCAGCAAGATACTAGTACATCTGATACATTTAGTTGGAAAAATGATTCCTTATGGTACAAAGATCGCTTATATATTTCCAATAATTCCCAACTAAAACAAAAGATTCTTTTGGAATTGCACACTTCTCCTCTAGGAGGACACTGAGGATTTTTAAAAACTTACCATAGGGTGAAGAAAGAATTTTTTTTTGGATGGCCTTAAATCTGATATTTAAAATTTTGTGGCGGAATGTTTGGTTTTCCAACAAAACAAAGTTGAGACAATTAAGACCCTGGGTCTTCTACAACCTTTATCCATTCCAAGTCAATGTTGGGAGGAGATTTCAATGGATTTTATCACAGGTTTACCTAAGTCCGAAGGAAGGTGTGTCATCATGGTGGTAGTTGATAGACTTACCAAGTATGCACACTTTTGTGCATTATCTCATCCATTTAAAGCAAGTACAATTGCTACGACATTTATGGAAACAATTCAAAAGCTACATGGAAACCCGATGATTATTGTAAGTGACAAAGATCCCATTTTTATAGGAAATTTTTGGACGGAATTATTTTCTTGTTTGGGTACTCAAGTAGCTCATAGCTCATCTTATCATCCTCAATCCGATGGTCAAATAGAGATAGTGAATAAATGTTTGGAAGGATATCTTCGTTGTTTTGTATCTGATAAGCAAGCACAATGGGTTAAGTGATTACCTCTCGCTGAATGGTGGTATAACACTTCCTTCCATACTGTAGAAAAAATGACCCCATTTATGGCACTATATGGATATCATCCATCGTTCATCACATCTTCTTTAAGGGAAAATTCTAGGGTTCAAGCAGTGGAGGATCACATTGAGCATCAACAAAAAGTTCTCCAAATCTTAAAGGATAACCTAAATTTGGCACAAAATTGAATGAAAAAACAGGAAGATCAACATCACAGTGAGAGAATTTTTGATGTGGGAGACTAGGTATTTTTACAACTATAGCCATACAAACAAATGTCCCTCAAGCAAGCTAATAAGGATAATAAATTATCACCAAAGTACTACGGTCCTTACAAGGTGTTGCAAAATATTGGTATTATGCCATACAAATTGGACCTTCCTGCTTCTTCGCAAGTGCATCCATTTTTCCATGTTTCATCCTTAAAAAGGGTTATAGGGGACAAACTTCCAGTTAAAACAATATTTCCAGAACTTGATGAGGAAGGAAAAACCATATTGGAACCTGAAGCAGTCACGGAAACAAGAACTCGATAGCTATGAAATCGATCAATTTCAAAGTATCTCATCAAATGGAAGAACTTACCCACTAAAGATTCTACATGGGAGGATGAGAATTTTATACAAAAGAACCCAGAGCTACACAAGCGTTGAGGACAACACTTTTTTGAAGGAGAGGAGCCTGTTAGGTCCCTATATTACTAGTATAGTCTCTTATTGTTGTTAGTGTAACCCCCTTATTGTTATTGTTGTACCCATGTAACCTCCATATTGTTATTATTGTGCACTTAAATTATTATTATTAGGTCGGCTAAGATTATATTGTGGCCCCACTAGGGTTAAATGGCCCCATGGACTCTATATATAGAAAGGAGGTTTTGTCAATTGTATCATCCAAGAATTGTTCATTCATGTAATGTATTGGAGGTTTCCCCCTCGAAGTGGCTTATTTCTAAGGCGTTGATATCTCTTCTCTTCTATTTTTGAAGTTGGTTTCACAACATCCAGAGTAAGATGCTTTTATGATTGATAAAATGCATTTTAAAATTTAAATAGAGGATACATATTTTATCATTGGACTTTCCCGGAGAGGAGAGCTAGTCAATATGCAAGGGAAGGCCTGAGGGGGTCTCAATGTGGATGATTACATTGGCATCTACTGCACACCAAAGACAAATAAGGTGAGATAAAAAATGTAGTAAGGTTTCCCATAAAAATTAACCTTTTTACCATAGTGAGGGTATCGTGGTTAGCATCATTACACCGGGCTTCTTGTCCTACCATGTCCTTGGCAGTATATTGCCTCTCAAACTTTTTTTCCTGGTGTACAACACTCCTGGCCAGTATGAAGAAGAAACTCACTTCAGTCAGAAAAGGTAAAACCAAGAATTTTGGGTATGGTACCATACTTTGCACATTCTTCTTTGAGAGGATACCAGGATTTCAACCTAGAATATTTTCACCCATTAGCAACCCCAGATATTTGAGGATAGCTAGATGGGTTGATCTGATGAAGAGACTAGGGGGTGGTGAAGTCCCTAAAACTACATTTTATAACATGTTCTTCCTTTGGTGGGAACAAAAAGTCATAACTATTGAGGACTACCCTTATGCGGGCATGGAATTTTGAGAAAACCTAGATCTTGTGCTTCCCGAAGGTGTTGCATGGGGTGCCATCAGTAAACTTTTAAGATTTTATGTTATTTGAATTTTTTTTGGAATTTAAGAATAATGATCAAGTATGAAGGGAAATGTCTGCCCAAGGCAATAAAATAGAGCATTAGAACTATAGGAGTCCTAAATTATGCTATAACAAGCCCAGTCAAAGAAGCAGGGATCCCCGGACTATCTATGTCATGTAAAAGTTTTCATATTTATTATGGGGGTGGGGGTGATAAGTGGTTCTTGCAATCATATATTCCGATACTCACAATCCAATCGTTTATGTAAAATAAATAATATCATAATTCCTAACACAATCATATATTATGATACTCACAATCCAATCGTTTATGTAAAATAAATAATATCATAATTCCTAACACATTAGTCAATCTAGGCATTTCAATTAATGTCGTGACTCGAGAAAATATCGAAGCCCTAGGACTCTATAGTCTTAGAAAAAGCCCTATTATGCTCTAGCTTGTTGACAAATCCACCATTAAACTAGAGGGAATATTGGAAGAAGTAGTGATCTTTGTAGATTCCTAGGAATACCCCATCAACTTCATGGTCTTGCAACCCAATTACTCTCTAGTTTGGTATCATTTAATCCTAGGAAGGCCATGGTTAGCCTTTTAAGATGTTTATATTGTTTGTCGATATAGCAACATGATCATATCTCATGGAACATATACTAATCAATTTTCTTTGTTTCCTCCCCCCATACCTAACATATATTTTTAAATACCAATCTGGGTTAATGTATAGGATAGTGATGAAGAAGAAGAATCTCACTAAGTCCGCTCTATAGACCAATATATATCCATGGGAGAGAAAACTAAGGATGATGAAATCAATGATTCCATAGTTTCCTCCTCTTCATCAATTAACTCACATGATCTTGACCACGTCATACATCCCGAAACACATGATTATATTTCCTTACAAAACATGTCACCTTTAGAACATAAGTGCTCAACTAAATAAGACCAAGGTTCCAATACATAAACTATATAAATCATCATTGGAAATACCTTGAACATCAATAAAGGATTGGATGAAAACAAAAAGAGTGACTAGATAAAGTGCTACAAAATCATAATGATTCCTACACCTAGGATTACTTTGATATGAAGGAGATCCATCTTGATCTATGTGCATACCATAATAAACCATATGATAGCCCTAACACTGGATGAATATATATCTAAGGGAAATAGTGAAGCAAGAGGTACAAATATTGCTCGAAATGGACTTTACTTATCCAATTTCTGACAGTCAATGGGTCTCCCCTCTCATCATTGTACCAAAGAAGAATTATAAATGGAGAATTTTTATGGATTATCAAGAACTCAACATAGAAATGCACAAATATTGTTTTCTACTTCCCTTCATTGACTAGGTATCAAAAAAATTAGAAAGAAAGAAATACTTTTCTTTCCTCTATGGATTAAGCATATACAACTAGATCTAAATCGTGCCTAAGGATAAAGATAAAAAAGCATTTACCTATTGATGGGGGACATTTTCATATCATGTTTTTCCATTTGGGTTATGTAATTCTCTTTCAACCTTTCAACAAGCTATAAGTACCATATTTTTGTACTTGATTCATGATTGTGTGAAAATCTATATGAATGAGTTAAAAACATATGGTGATGAATTTAGTGAGGCATTAACAAATTTAGAGAAAATAGTAATAAGGTGTAATGAATCTAAAATTTCCCTTGGCAATGTGAAATGTGAAAATATGTCAAATTATGGTATCATATTGGGGAACTACATTTCAGCTAAAGGCATGTAAGTGGATAGAGTGAAAATTGAGGTAATATTAAACTTTTTTAATCCACATTCACAAAAATAGGTATGAATTTTCTGAGGACGTGCTATTTACGATCATTGATTTATTGAAAAAATTTCATAAATTGCTTGCCCATCATTTCCTCTACTTAGCAATAACTCTAAGTTTTTGTGGGCAGAGAGCTACCAACATGAATTCAAAGAACTAAAGTCCAAAGTATTTGAGGCTCGTATTTTTAGAAGTCTCGATTGGTCCTTTCCATTTCATATCTCTATATATTCATTAGACACTACCATTAGAGCTATTTTAGGACAATTAGAAGGAAATTATCCATATTAAATCTACTACATAAGAAAGAATATTTCACCTACATAAATAAATACTATAGTAATGAAAAAATAAATTATTTTGTTGATACATGTGATTAATAAGTTTTGGCATAACATCATGGGATATCCAATAGTATTCCACTTTGGCCATGTTTCTATAAAATATTTAATAAAAAAATAAATTACTAATGCTAGGGTAACTAGGTATTTATTGCTATTACAATAATATGATATAACCACCTAAACAAATCTACAAAAGATAATCTAGTGGTAGAATTTCTTTGAATACTCACATCTAATGAAAGTGAGCCTCGTATATAAGACACTTTTCCTATTGAGCACCTATTTTTGGGTTATACTAATTATCCTTTGTTCACAAATATCGCTAACTACTTGGTTGTAGGTGGAATTCCCATTGTCTATCTCTAAAGGAGCGGTGAGATATCATAAAAAAAAGTTGGAGGTTATCATGGATCGATGGTTATTTCTTCTACATAGGAGACAATCTCATCATATGAATATGCACGTGATAAAATGAGATCTATGAGATCTTGAAGGAATATCATGATGATCCATATGGGGGCCACTTTGCAAACAATAGAACTAGGTATAAGGTGCTTCACCAAGGGTACTATAGGCCCACCATATTCAAGGATTCCAAGGAATATGTAAATAGGATAAATAGTTTCCAACACATGGGAATATGAGTGCAATAATATGAGATGTCATTGCAGCCACAGTTGGTATTGGAACCCTTGGATAAATGGGCCCTCAATTTTTGGGAAGACTAGTGCAATCACATGAGATGTTATTATAGCCACTGTTGGAATTGGACCCCTTTGATAAATGGGCCCTAAATTTTGTGGGACTAATAAATCCTTCTTCTATCCATAACTACTACATACTAATATGTGTTTATTATGTTATGAATTGGATGGAATATAAGGCACTCCTAATCACGAATAAGTAGGTAGTGGAATAATTCCTTCATGAGGATATATTCATCAGGTTCAAGATACCTCAGGAAATAATTATTGACGGAGGAAGTAAATTCACTTTGAGGCTTATAATAGACTTGATGGTTAGATACAAGATCAAACATAGGGTTACTACACAATATCACGAGAAGGTAAATGGGAAAGTGGAAGGGAGAATTTTTTTTTTTTTGAGGCTATTAACACCAAGACTATCCAACTACACCACAAGTATTAGGACAATAGACTCCTTGAAGAACTATAGTCCAATCAAATGACATGGAGGACTGCTACCGATTGCTCCCAATATGAATTAGTGCATGGAAAAATAGTATTATCTCCAATTGAAATAGAAATATAGACACGTAGAATAGTTTTACAACTTGGAATGGACTTATCTAAAGCCTAAAATAAAAGATTCCTCCAAATCAACAAGTTGGATGAACTTCACTAGCATTCCCTACACCAAATAGAAAAGATACAACATCACAAAGCTTGGTATCATGAAAATTTCATTAAGAAGAATAAATTTAAATCTATAGTTTAGGCCTTGCTATTTGACTTGAATTTCAAAAATTTCAAGGCGGAATTCCACACTCAATGGCTCAAGCTTTATGAAATTTGTATTTTATATGATAATAGATCCATAAAAATTTGCGCCATAGATAAAGAGAGGGCTCCATTAATGGTAAATGGACATAGTATTTTATTGTATCATAAACCCTTATTTAAGGAAGTCTTTTTTGGGAGGATCACTAGTTGATGGCATGAGCTATAGATTATCGAAAAAGGAGGAACCATTATTGAACAATCTATTATGGTTCATAAAAAAATAAACCCCATGCATGAAAACCCTTAGGCACATACACTGGAGAATGTTATTTGGAAAAAAATATTATGAAACTTTGATGGTAATAAGGATCTTAGCTATCATGTGGGTCCAATCACCAGTGCAATGAAGGTATAAGTCATCACAACCGCTTATGATAAGTTAGAACGTATGTCTTCCAAAATATGTAATGAATGATATTTTTTTCATTACCTAACATAAACCTAATTTGACACCCTCACATCACTCGCCACCACCACCAACCTACGACATGATTTCCTAGATCACTCCCTTCCATAATTGGAAACCACCACCCTCTAGAGCATTCAATCTATTTTTCAATCACAATTTCCATGAGCGTTGAGTAGGAATAATGGGAAGCTCACTCAACCGTATGGAACCTATAGGGGAAATATTTCTAGAAGCATATGACCATATTGATGAAATATTTCAACAAGGAGGTTTGATGGTGTATATAAATAGACCTTAGGGGAATGACAATGATGTGACCCTTGAGTTTGCTATAAACATTATTTAAGAAATGTCTATAGTGGAAGGGATAATGGTGCTAGTAATAGAGGACGTGATAGCTTAGGCAATAAGGATTTCATGCATAGGATAACACTAGAACTATAGAAGAATGTGGAAGGCCAAAATATTGTAGTAGTTCCTTGAGCCATGATAAGTCCTAGACAACAACAGAACAACATTTGATAGGAGGTTTCTTCCATCTCCTTGGGGGTATGTGGCTCTAGTACTACAGTGATACATTACTTGCAAATTCCACCATCGTTTTGTACACTTATAGCACCTTCAGTTACTACACCACCTAGGACTTGTAAGTATAATTAATTTACCATTTTTTCTATTAATAATATTGTAGAACGTGACGTCACTAGTGCAGAATTCTACATGACCACAAGAAACCCTATCACGTCATGAGATTGCTAAGCTCCTAGTTAAACATGCATTGCATAGAGAAGGTAGGGTTCAGAGTGAAGTGGAAATGAAACAAGATGAATAGAAGTTGTTGCAACTCCATTTATATAAGTTTCAATTGTTGCAACTCCATCTTGAGAAGTTGTAGTTGCTACAACTCCACCATGAGATAGTGCAACTACAAATCCATAGGTGGAAAATCTAGAAGTTGTGGCAACCCTATAATTTTTTGCAACTAGAGCTGCAACTATAGAATACATTGATATGAATCCACTAGGCATAGAATGCCATGTTGATTTGATTAAATAAGACTTTCTTGAGGGTTATGATACAACTCCATAGATATATGAAATAAACATGATATTGATTCAGAGATCGTAGAAATAAAACTCCTAAAATAAAATATTGTAGAGAATGAATAAAATACCATCTTATATTTCCCATATAGAGAATAAAAGGACTAGTTACACCCCCATTGTTGCAACATCGAAATCACAAGAAGATACCCCTACTACACCACAATAATTAGCAGGGGTAGAAATAGAAGATGTTCCAACATAAGAATGAATCCCTTCTACGCTACAAGAACTAGCAAGGATAATGGTGGAATTACACTTTGATGACACAAGAACCTATGGAAGTGATGGGGGATGGTATAGTCTCTGTTGATCCTACATTTGATGAAGATATGGGGATAAAGAGCCTTGCTAAAACACAAGAATCAGGAAGGGAAACTCCTGTGGAAGGTCTTTTTATGATTTTGTAACTATACCAAGAAGAAGAAGAGTTTTCCACTCCTAAAGCTAAAGAGGCCAATGTTGTCCAAGAAGAAGAGGAGGCCACAAATCTTGAAGTAGAAGAGATCACAACTACGCAAAAAATAGAAAGCACATCAAAGCTCATGGGACATAATATAATAAATACTCATTTTCTTATTCCCTTGTATACGATACTTTTAAGGAAGAATAAAATGCTTGAAATGGAGAATATGAAGCTTTATACCACTATCAATTTGTTAAGAGATGAACTAATGAACGATAATACTTTAGAGAAATTAAATTACCTTTCCCAAGAAGTAGATTCACTTGTTATAGAGTAACTTCTCCCTGAAGAAAAATAGATAGCCCAAACCTAAAAAAAAGAAACCCAAAAAGTTCTTATCCAAACAAAGTATAGTAAACATGCCCTGATTGATACATATTCCCAAAATGATGAAAAAATAGTAGAAGAGAAGGTCACACAAGTAGATATTCCTAACATACATGTGAAAGAAAAAGAGGACATATAGAATCAACTGATATCATTTCATGAGGAAGTTGTGATGCCTATGAAGGAACACCAACAAATTGTTAGACACCCGAAAAAAAAGTGGGTTGAGCATTTTGAAACCCACAGGACTAGATGGGGAGAGACTAGGATAAAAGAAAAGAGACTATTTCACCTTAAGAAAAAAGTAATAAAATAGAAATCGAGAAAATTCAACTTATTAATGGTTGATTTAACTCTTATTTGTAGAGCTCCCTCACCTTATTATAATATGTTCTTACAAAAAAGCTTTATAATTTTTTAGAGAAAAGTTATTTTTTAATGTGTTTTCAATGATGTCAACCCTAGAGTCACCAATTTCATACATGTGGGGAGTCAAACGAGAAATTAAATTTAAGTAGGTGTTGAGGCCTCAGAAATTCGTGGCAACAATAAAGGGGGATAACCACCCGGTCCGGACCTTAAAGCAGCTCCTTTTCCATTTGGGTAGTGGCTCCGACTAGAGGTGTTGGGACCAGTTTCCCAGTTTTGGTGTTTGTGTGAGGATTTGTGAGATTTCTACCAAAACATTTTAATAATGATGAATTACTACAAACTAAACAAATTTACTTCTAAATGCAAGACTTTAAAGTAAACTTAATCTAACCCGGGTAAAGTATCTCAAATTCAATTTAGGAAGATAAATATCTAATCTGTTTTGAAATCATTGTAGATTAAATAGAATTATAACTGTGTAGAATAATTCCTTTTGAAAAGATTAACTAATCAAAAATAATATGAAAGACATATCGTATTTATGTAATGACCATATATAAAATAACTAATTTCTTCCTGTATACTATACGATTAATGAAACAGATACTTCAGACATAAATAATTAATTCTACATATGATTCATGAAAGCTGTGTTCATCATTAATATTCAAAACAGTAATAATATACATGATATTAGTACCAATTATTTGTCGTCATGTTTATCAGATCAATGATAAAAGGTCATATTCAATTATTCAATCAAAAAGCCAAGCCAAAGTGAATCGACATTGATCAACAAGATGATTTATATAATTGAATAAGGTCGTGTTCCATTCTTTCATCAAGACACTTACAAACCTGCTTACAACTTAAGCCTTCTTTGAAAATGTTCTCAATAAAATTCAGGACACTTCTCTAAATGCATGAGAAGGGCTTAAATACTACAATCAAATACTTAACTAAATTAAATACTTTACAAAAATATAGAGGAGGTTTCAAACAACCTCTCTCTATAAAACCTATCTTGAACTATAATCTAGGAAATTAAACAAACTGACAATTTTGATTTTAAGGATCCTTCTTCTTCTGCTGAATGTGATCACATAAGTTGAAAATATCCAGCATGGTCTTGAGCTGAGGTGGTTGACATATTCGTGAGTGAATTTGATCCTTGAATATAGCATTTGAAATTGTTGATTGTGACCTTTGGGCTGATTCTGTGATTAACTGAAGCATTTGTTGTTGATGATATAGTTTGATCAGAAAATTCAAAGAATTTTCTTGATCAAACTTGTCAATTTTCTTGATCATCTCTTCTTGCTGATCTGCTTGTTGAATCCATCTTGACTCTACTTCTTTGATCATTGAAAACATATTAGATGTGTTTTCTTCCAAAAGTCCTATTTTGAATAATTGATCACACAAATGTTGTATAATTTCATTTGATTTATTGGATGTTTTAGCTGCTACTTTTTCTGCTCTGGCAATTTGTGTCTTCCACTCTATAAACAATAATTCCTTATGAAATTTATCTACTTGAGGTAGATTAGCCTTCTTTCCAGCATCTAAATCTTTCCATTGAATATATTCTTCAATTTGACTCTGAAGTTTTTTTCACATTCAAGCTTTTGGATAGTAATTTGTTGAATCATTATTCTATTTGAATCACAGTAAGAATCAATCATGGTTGCTTGATAAGAAAATACCTTTTGTTGTTTCTTTATCGTGGTATTTATATCAAGTGCTTCTTTAACAAATCTTTCTGACTGTGATTGCTTTTGTAATTCTGCTAAAGTCTTCTCCATGTGTACTTGTTTCTCTTCAAGCTGTGCATGATGTTCTAGCTTAAGCTTCTCAATATCTTTAAGAAACTTCTCTAAATTCATTATGATATGTTCTGTAGTCTTAACCTTCTCTTCATCCAATAAATGTTCCAACTCTTGTATCTTGTAATCCCTTTTCCTTAACAAAGTTTTAACTTGAGTTGCTTTGTCTACAGTGGTTGTAGCATAAGCTCCTGGATACTAAGATAACTTAGTTAAATGTTCAGTAGGATCTTCAAGTGAATCCTTCCAAAGAACGTCAACTGATTCATCTGTAGATTTAAGAGTTTCATTAACTCTTTTCCTCTTATTTCTTTTCACTATAGCTTTATGGCTAGGACTATAGAAGATATCTAATGAAGGAATGTCTTCTATTTCCAAAATTATTTGATCTGCTAAAAAAGCTGGAATGATTTCTTTGTTTTGAGTTGCTGGAACTGTTTGCAAAGGATTAACAGTCTGAACTATCTTTCAAGAAGGCTTAGGTGTTTGGAAATCTGCTGCTTGATCAGTGATAGTCTTTTATTTGGTGGTGTTTATTGCGTGGGAAAATTCATCCCATTCATTTGAAAGGTCTTTTCCTTCAGATGACTTGGACTGATTTGTTTTCCTTTGATCCTTTTGAAATTCTCTTGAATTTAGTTCAATGCCATTTTTCTTTGGCTTTTCATGCAACTCTAATTCATGAATAACTTGATCAATTTCCAAATTCATTTTTATGACTTCAGACTCATCCTCATATTTTTCGAATCGCTGTTGAGGTTGATCGGATTCATTTTCAGAATTTTCTTTCATTTCGTCATCAATGCTAATACTTGGAGTATTATTTTCATCTTCCATGATAAATAAATTTAAAGGGTCATTTTTCAGTCTCTCATTTCTATATTCTTGAAAGACTTGAATATCTTCTTGACTTGATTCATTTGAAACCCTTTTAATAACATCTAAAAAAACTTCAACTCCTTGAAAGAAGTCATCAAACAGATCTTCTTCCTTGACAAAAGGCTTTGTCTTAAGTCTTGCCATATAATTTTTAATTTCATCATCAGGATCATACAGTCTCCCAGGCATAAATGCAAGATTTAATATCTGCACATTAGGCACTTCTTTTTATGTGTGACCAATGTTGGCTAGAGCGAAAGAACCGCACTGTACAGGAAAAGAAGGCCAAATTGCCTTTTTGTCATCTTTCAACTGTTTAGTAGCACCATTAACAAGCTGATAAGCGATATCTCTCCCGAACAACCTGTCTGGAATGTAGTATGGAAAAACATGTGGAAGAGGAGAGCTTCCAAATACTCGTACATATGTAAATTTCTCTTCAGCAAACCATCGAGCTGTAGGAACAATATCCCTACTGAATTCTTTGGAAACCCTAGGGATCTTTTCTTTAAAAATCATCTGATACATTGGCATCATAACTCCATAACAAACTTTATAAAAATGTAGGTGGTATTTGGAATCCCACAGTTCTTCGTGATAAATATGGATTGGGGTAAGTTCTTTGGAAGTCCATTTCCAACCCATAGTTGGAAATGTAGAATGAA
The DNA here is from genome assembly GCA_034641835.2 of Pinus albicaulis. Lineage (NCBI taxonomy): Eukaryota > Viridiplantae > Streptophyta > Pinopsida > Pinales > Pinaceae > Pinus > Pinus albicaulis. The sequence continues at coordinate 157,364,791 of CM076582.1, read as the reverse complement.
AATAGATGGCATCCATAACATAGGCAGACATAAAAAGGGTGAGTTTTCTTGAGACAAAGAATTTTTCTTATTCCTATACTCAGTAATGTGTTTAACTAAGTAATTGGATAATAGATCTGCCCAATTCAAAATGGATGAGTTGACGATTGCGTCAATCAAGGGAACCTAGTCTCTAGCAAACCTAGTATTGTCTGGTCTACCAAATAACCTACATAACATATCGGTAGCATAGCAAACATTTTGCAAGATCTGTGCAATGGGGTACGTACCAGCCTTGTATTGCTTTAGTTTTCCTTCGTTTTCCTTCCATTCTTGAATTACTTTGATCAGATCTGGGTGCTTAGCTTTAAACCTTTGCACATATACATTGTCCTACCTCTATTGTGGAGATGGTAAATGATACATAGTTTCCAAGTCTTCAGCTTTAAAAGAGCCCATGACTTCACCTCTAGAATTATTAAACACAATGTCTTCAATATTCAAATTCTCGATTACCCATTGATCATATCTGTGTAAGGCATGAGCTTGGGCCTTGCTGCTATCTTATGAATGAATGAACATGCAACGTCGAACAAGTTGCGTTGGAAGTGGAATCAGTGCCTGTTGCAAAAATATTCGTTATCACCTTTGGCCCTTCATCTTCAAATAGTTTATACATAGCTTCCCATGATGTGATGCCGCAATATTTGTGACAAACAGTATCAGAAAACAGCGAAGGCATTTCTATATCTTCTGTATATGATGCTTGAGATACTTATTTGCCTTTCTTACTCATTTCAGACTCTTTCGATTCAATAACTGTTTTCTTGAAAGTGAAACAAAATATATCATATAACAGAAACTGTGAAGAGATGTTTTACACAAAAACTGTCAATTCGATCAGTCATCTCCTCATAATTCCTTCATGATTGCAAAATTAAATTCTAGGCATGGCTTCGCGTGGCTTCGCATGCAATACTTATCCTTGGATTAAATCCATTAAGATCAGAATTCAATTCGAAATGACATAAGTCACTTTTCACACACTGGAAACAATAAATGCACAAATCGCAATCATATCTTATAATTTTTCGTGATTGTTTCTTATCAATTGCGAAATGCGATATGCGCAAATCGTAGATCGCAATTTTTAAGAAATACATTGAAGTTTAAATCATAATCCATGCGCAGTGCGATTTGCAAAAACTAAAAAGTGGACGCAATGCAAAAGAGATTATATATTCGAGTTCATTCGCCCTATCGGATCTGCGGCGATCGCGACTTTTATTTTTTTGTTCTAATATTTAACTAAATCAAGTGCGATGTCAAAAAATAGAGTAAGAATTTTAAGAGGGCGCGCTTCGCATTTTTCAAGATTTATAGATTCTTCTTTGAAAGTGATATGTGATAAGAGATGCGCTTTGAGATAAATTTATTTCCTAAGTGTTTTTTAGAAGGAACCTTTAAAAGGATTTTTTATAATTATCTCTAAAGGGTCCCTATTTACAAAAATAAATGGGGGGTAGTTGTATAGCACAACAATTGGAGATTCACTTGGACGAACCAGATGTCTCTGATAAAAATTTTCTAAAATTTCTAAATCTTTTTGTATAAAGAATAAGATAGTTAAAGAAATTTCAATTATTCACTTGTTTCAAGAGAATTCCTCTATAAAGATATAAGTATAAAAATATCAATGTCAGTCTTTACTTAGTTAAAAATAAGATAGAAAATAATCTTTACAAAAAAATCTTTTCATAAATTTACTCTTTTATCATAGGTAGAGCCTCTGTTCCAATGGGCAATTTAAGTTTTTGGCAGGGTTACCTTTTAACCAACTATGATCCATTTTTCCATCCAGTATTTCTCATTATTCTCATAAGAAAATTATTTTTATTTTTATTTTATATTTTCATAAAAGCCATTGTCTTGGCTTGGTAACCAGATAGTGACAATGCCACTCACAAATAATAATCAAAACTGATCAAGATGGCTCGTGATAAGACCCCTTGTCTTTATGATATAATCTCAAGTCATTACACTGTTTTGGTAGACAGTATTTGTAATGTTAGTTTTAATTATTTCTTTATGAACATGGTAATCAAGCTTGTAATGAGACTCATTATCTTTTAAGTTTTATTCAATTTTTTTCTTTTTATTTTTAAGATTTCTTTTGAAAATTATCAGATTTACTGGATGGGATGAATCATATTTCTTTTTAAGATGCCAGATGATAATGTCGAGTTGTTAGATTGCTTTTCTGAAAAATATTTCTTACTAAAATATAATTTTCTTTTCATGACGTATCAAAAGAGCTTTTTATACTAGATAAAAATGAGAGTCCTTCAACAAAATAAGTGTTTTACTTAGAATTTCATTTTTCTAAAAGATAAAATAAATTTGTTTTTCGTAAATCTTTCAAATTTTCTTTCTTTAACAGTTCTATTTTTAAAACAAGTAGAAGAAGAAAAATAAGAAAGAAATTACTTGAGACTTATTTTGAAAATTCAACTATTAGTACTAAACAAATTTTATTTCTAAATGAAAGTAAAAAGTTTTATTGTACAAAAATAGAAGAAAATGATCTCCTATGAAAAATATTTTTTCAGAATTTTCGCATTAACAGGTAAAGAATCTTTCTTACCTGATAAATCCTGTAATAGAAATGTTGATGAGCCAATCTTTTCGATTATTTGAAATGGTCCTAACCAAAGTTTTTGAAACTTTGTGTGTTTACCCTTCTCTTCATGAGCCTTATCCCATTATAATACTAGATCACCAATTTCAAAATATCTTAAACTAACAGATGTTAAATCAAATGAGGCTCTTACTACTTGTTGATGGTGGATATGTGTTTGTTTAGCTTTTTCTCTTTCTTCTTCTAACTTAAAGATTTGATCTTGTCTCAGTTGGAGAGAAGAAGAAGGATTTTCTTCAATGAATTAAACTAGGTCAAATGATGGTATTGTTACATTTGAAGGAATAATTGCTTCTTTGCCATAAATTATCACAAATGGTGAAGTCCCTATTGAAGCTTTTTGTGTAATTCTATCTGCCCAGAGAGAAAATAATAATGTTTTATGCCAATTTTTATGGTTTTGCTCTATGGTTCTCTTTATGATTTTGATAAGGTTTTTATTTGTGGATTCAAATAATCTGTTTCCTTGTGGGTAATAGTTAGCTGAATACTTCAACTTAAAACCTCTTTTAAAAGCAAATTCTATCATGGAATTTCCAGAAAAGTAAGATGCATTATCAAATATCAACACTGATGGAAGGCCAAACTTTGTAATTATGAATTGACCAATGAAATCGGTAATATTTTTTGTATTGACCACCTTTAATGGGATAGATTCTACCCATTTTGTGAAATAATCGGTCGCAGTTAAAATATACATGTGTTGCTTTGAATATTTTGGAGTTATTTCACCTATAATATCTAACCCCCATTGTTCAAATGGTTGTTGGATATTTACTAGTTGTAATGGAAATGCTGGTTTCCTCTCTCTTCCTGCTGTAGTTTGACATGTTTTACATTTCCTTGAATACTCATGTGCATCTTTGAACAAGTTTGACCAATAATAGCCCGCATGTAGTATTTTATGTGTTGTGGTATTTCCTCCAAAATGACCTCTAGCTGGTCCATCATGTAATTCCTGCAATACTTTTTCAACTTCAGATTTCTCTAAGCATCTCAATAATAAAGAATCATAATTTCTCCTAAATAGGACATCATCTACAAGTTGATACTGATTTTCATTAAGTATTAAATCACATTTTGCTGTATGATTGAGACTTAATGGAGCATGTCCATTTAAAAAAAAAAAAATTCAGATCAGCATATTGTGATTGAGAATCGTTTAGGCTTACTTCAGATATTTGTATTACTTCTAATTTATCTTCATCTTTAGGTAAATGAGAAGATCTAGTTAACATTTTTCACAGACATTTTCCTTTAAAAATTTTTGCTGGATGTATTTCTACATCATATTCCTGGAGAGAAGTCACCCAATTTGCTCTTTTCTCTTCCACTTCTCGTTGTATTAATAATTGGCTTACCGCTGAATAAGGTACTATTATCTTGGTGTGTGTTTTTAAGAGAAAATGTCTAAAGTGTTTCAAAGATTTAAACACAGAATATGCCTGTTTTTCTACAGCTAAATAATTTAACTTAGCACCCTGAAGATCAGAGCTAAAAAGCACAATTGGTGCTTCAATATTTTGATCATTTAACTGTGTTAAAACAACTGCATATGATGTATTTGAAGAAAATGTATATAACACAAAAGACTTGAGAAAATCAGGAGTTGTTAAAGAGGGAGCTTCAACAATAGCTCTTTTGATTAACTCAAAGAAATTTCTTTCTTCTTTGCCCCATTTAAAGGTTGAATTTTTCTTGGTCATTGATTGAAGGGGAAGGACAATTTGAGAAAAATATGGAACAAATCTTTTTACAAAATTATTTTTTCCTAAAAATGATTGCATTGTTTTTTTGTTATGTGGTAGAGGAATGTTTTCAATCTCTTGAATCCTATCAGGATCTATATGAATTCCTTTCTTAGAAACAATAAATCCTAAAAGTTTCCTTCTGATAAAGCAAAATAACATTTTTTTTGGATTGAGGGAAATACCATATTTTATGCATTTGTAGAAAATATTTTTTTAAATGATTAATTTAATTGTTTCTATGCTTAGAATAAACAGTGATGTCATCTAAGTATATAACAACTGATTTATTGATTAAGACTCTGAAAGCTATATCCATAGCACGCTAAAATGTAGCTCCAGCATTAATCAGTCTGAAAGGCATTTTTTGATATGCATATGTTCCCCATTTTGTTCTAAATTTTGTTTTTAATATATCATCAGAATGAACCATGATCTAATTATACCCTGAAAATCCGTCTAGAAAAGACATCAATTCAGATCCTGCAACTGACTGCAATATCTGTTCCATGGTAGGTAAGGGAAAATTATCTTTTTGACAGGCTTTATTCAAATTCCTAAAATCTATACAAATTCTAATATCTCCATTCTTTTTTCTAACTAGGACCATGTTTGAAACCCACTTGGAATGTCTAACAGGAAAAATGACTTTAGATTTGAGCATTTTATTCAATTCATATTTGATTTGACTTTCTATATTTGGATGAATTTTTCTGAGTTTTTGTTGGACAGGTTTATCATCTGATATCATGGTAATGGTATTGCTAATTATGGAAGTGTCATATGTTTTAAGATCTGAATAATCCCATGAAAAGATATCTTTATATTTTCTGAGAAAATTAATGAATGATATCCTTTTTCCATATCCCAAATCAAGACCTAAGTTGATATTCTGAGGTTTTTCTGAAGTACCAAGATTAATCAATTAAAATTTTAAAGTAGAACTTTGAATTTTTGAATTGGTTACCTTTTTAAACCTATCTTTCAAATCATACAGATCTTCCATTTTGACTACAGAATTAGGAATCATATTATTGTTTATTTGGTCTTTAATCTGTAACTCATGTTCATTTTCATCCAAGATTTGACCTTCATAAGCTCTATCTGATATAAGAATGTCTACTATCTCTGCATCATTATTGAATACTTTCCAATTTGTAATATTTTTAGGAATGGATGGTCTAAAAACTAATTCAATTGAAAATCTATCTGGGCTAAACTCTTGGAGTGGTATAAGTCTAGATGCTACATTAGCAACCAAATCGACACTTGTATTTTGTAATCTAGGAATTGTGGAGATATTGAATGCTGTAAAATGAGAAATGAGATTCTGAGCTAATGTTTGATAATGTCTCAAATGTCTAGAAATACAATGAATCATATTTCTAACTTGTTTGACTATTATTTCAGAATCTCCATATACTTGCAAATATTTAACATTATATCCTATGGATTTTTACATACCTTGAATCAATGCTTCGTATTCAGCAGTGTTATTTGTGCATTGGAATTCGAGTCTACAAGCTAGCATTGTCTTCTCTCCCTGAGGATCAATTAAAGCACAACCTGCTTGTACACCATCTTCTGATTTTGAACCGTCAAAAAATAGAGTCCAAAATAAAGACTGATTTGGAATTTGATTGCTAAAATTAACACATCTAGAAGAATCTGTTTAATAAAAAATTTCAATTTGAGAAGTAACAATATTTGTTTTGAAAGGTGAAACCTGAGCATTAAATTATCCAAGGAATGATTCTACTGAATAATTCCCTATGATATTATTGGTAAAATTTATAGGCTCATTTGGTCCTTCCAATTCAGTAACTGTATGTTTCATAAATTTCTCATGTTCAATTATGATTTGATTTGGTTTACCATTATATGGTAACCACATGTCAACCCAATCAGTAGCAAAATACCCATGTAATTTCTCAGACCAATCCCTGCTTAAAATGAGACCATAGAATTCAAGAATGTCTGCGACCAAAATATAAATCACTTGTGAAACTTTTGGATTAGATGTTAATCTGATAGATACCGATAACATTTCTCCAATAACTTCAACTTTATTTCTATCCAACTGAACTATATGTACCGATGTTTTTTGAGGAGTAACATTCAATTCTGTACACACTTTTCTTGGCATAATATTTGAAGAAGCTCCTGAATCAATAAGACAATTATGAACATTCTTGTTAAAAATTTCATAAGTCAAAAGAAGAGGAGGAGTTTGAGAGATATATCTATCACCAATTAAAACAAGATCATTAGCATTTACTTTATTGACAGATGATGGAGGTTTTCCCATATCTTTTGAGGCTTGTGCTATGACCAGTGGTTGTATCGGTTCTACAGGAATTTCTTTAAGTTCTCTAAGAAAAATATTTTTTTGTTGTTTGAGTTTAGACATTTCATGTAACGAGATATTTTCCTTGATCTTTTTCATATCTTCTACTATATTATATTCGATTGTATCTGATACAATCAAAGTTTTAGAATTTGTAGAAGGATCTGATGAAATCGAATCAGTTTGGACAGTTTTAGATTTTTTGGTTCTATCTTTTGAGTGGATAGAACTTTGTTTGGGATTTGACACAACTGGATCTAAAGAAGGTTTACTTCTTGTTGATACATGCATAGCTTCACTTTCTTCCTCTGTTGTAAGAATGAAATCCCATAAACCATTTAATTCAACTTCTTCTTCATATTCTAATTCATTTTCAGAAGGTGAGGGATCTTCAGTATCTTGATCAGATTCTACATTTGAAATCTCATTTCGGGGTTTAGAAGTGGAAGAAGGATTTTTTTTAAATGAACGAAATAATTTTTTAGCAGCTGAAGTTTCAACAACTTGTTTCTTTATATCTATCATATCATTTGACATAGTCTTTAATACTTTTTGAAGACCTTCAAGATCAAATGGATCTTTTGAGATTTTCTTTTTGGAATCTTGACTAAATGTCACTTTCTTTGTTTTCCTTTATTCTGATTCTGTTCGTTTCTGTAATGCTAAAATTCTTTTTTCTACCGCAAGAGCTTCTTTTAGATTTTCTAAAAGAGTGACTTTACTAGCCCTATCTACAAAAATAGCTATATTTGAGGGTAAAGAAGAAATATACCATTCTATTTGTACATCAACAGTAGCTTTTGAAGCATTTGGGATTTTATTTAATAATATATTGAATCTGGAGTTGAAATCTTTGACCTTTTCAACTGAATTTATTTTAAGATTGGAAAGAGCAGTGATCAAATAAGCAACAGTTCTATCATCTCCAAATTTCGCAAGAAAAACTTGTTCAAAAGTTTCCCAATTAGAAATAGATCCTGCTGGAAGAGAAAAATACCAGGATCTTGTAGATCCTTGCAAAGTATATGGAAACAATATAACTACAACATCTTCATGAATGATTCCATTTAAGTTCATAGCTAACATAAAATTATTGATGTGTTCTTCAGCAGGAAGACCATCATCAGGATTATATTTGGATAACCATTTTTCTGGATGATCTGGAAGAGCATTAGGATTTGCTATTAGCACAGCACCAGGATTTTTCCAAGGTTGAGTAGCCATAATTGGATTTGGATTTTGTGAAAATGTAGAAGTAGATCTAGAAGTAGAGGTGATGAAAGAAGAACTTACAACTAGAACAGTACTACTTGTGATAGCACTGATTGTCTGAGTGGAAGAAATGGAATGTATAGAAGATGTGGGTGAATTAGAAGAGTATGAAGGAATAATCGAAGAGAGATTTGATGTGATTTGACTTGTGTCTGATTTTGATCTGGATATTTGAGAAACTTTTTTGCGATGAGATTCTAAAGGAAACTCGAAAGGATGAATTCCAAGCTTCTCACTTCTAGCTCGAATTAGAATATGAGTATCTCTAAATAGAGAAGTAACACTTTCTTCATATGTTTCTCGATAAATAAGATTTTCAACAAAAATAGATATTCCTTCAAATTGTTGAATTAAAGACTGTACTTTGGGGGATTCAGGAATGAATTCTGAAGTAGATGGGTGACGTGAAATTTTAGGGAACGAACGAAAGATTTATACTACTTCCGATTTTTGAATTGGTGATTCATATCGTGATTGGGAAATGGTAGAATGCTTTTGAGGAGATAGACTCTTATGAGGGCTTTGAATTTTAGATTTATCTGCCATTCATAGTCACACCCTCCTTCTAGCACCAAAAATGCTAAGGCCTCAGAAATCCGTGGCAACAACAAAGGGGGATAACCACCCAGTCTGGACCTTAAAGCAGCTCCTTTTCTGTTTGGGGTAGTGGCTTCGACTGGAGGTGTTGGGACTAGTTTCCCAGTTTTGGTGTTTATGTGATGATTTGTGAGATCTCTACCAAAACATTTTAATCCTTGAATATAACATTTGAAATTATTGATTGTGACCTTTGGGCTGATTCTGTGATTAACTGAAGCGTTTGTTGTTGATGATATAGTTTGATCAGAAAATTCAAAGAATTTTCTTGATCAAACTTGTCAATTTTGTTGATCATCTCTTCTTGCTGATCTTCTTGTTGAATACATCTTGACTCTACTTATTTTATCATTGAAAACATATCAGACGTGTTTTCTTCCAAAAGTCCTATTTTGAATAATTGATCACACAAATGCTGTATAATTTCATTTGATTTATTGGATGTTTTAGCTGCTGCTTTTTCTGCTCTAGAAATTTGTGTCTTCCACTCTATAAACAATAATTCCTTATGAAATTTATCTACTTGAGGCAGATTAGCCTTCTTTCCAGCATCTGCATCTTTCCATTGAATATATTCTTCAATTTGACTCTGAGGTTTTTCACATTCAAGCTTTTGGATAGCGATTCGTTGAATCGTTATTTTATTTGAATCACAGTAAGAATCAATCATGGTTGCTTGATAAAAAAATACCTTTTGTTGTTTATTTAACATGGTATGTATATCAAGTGCTTCTTTAACAAATCTTTCTGACTGTTATTTCTTTTGTAATTCTGCTAAATTCTTCTCCATGTGTACTTGTTTCTCTTCAAGCTATGCATGATGTTATAGCTTAAGCTTCTCAATATCTTTAAGGAACTGCTCTGAATTCATTCTGATCTGTTCTGTAGTCTTAACCTTCTCTACATCTAATAAATGTTCCAACTCTTGTATCCTGTAATCCCTTTGCCTTGACAAAGTTTTAACTTGAGTTTCTTTTTCTACAGTGGATGTAGCATAAGCTCCTGCATACTAAGATAACTTAGTTAAATGTTCAGTAGGAATTTCAAGTGAATCCTTCCAGAGAACGTCAACTGATTCATCTGTAGATTTAAGAGTTTCATCGACTCTTTTCCTCTTATTTCTTTTCACTACAGCTTTAGCTAGGACTATAGAAGATATCTAATGAAGGAATGTATTCTATTTGCAAAATTATTTGATCTGCTGAAAAAGCTAGAATGATTTCTTTGTTTTGAGTTGCTGGAACTATTTGCAAAGGATTAACAGTATGAACTATCTTTCAAGAAGGCTCAGGTGTTTGGAAATCTGCTGCTTAATCAGTGATAGTCTTTTCTTTCGGGGTGTTTATTGCTTGGTAAAATTCTTCCTATTCATTTGAAATTTCTTTTCCTTTAGATGACTTGGACTGATCTATTGTGCTTTGATCCTTTTCAACTTCTCCTGAATTCAATTCAGTGCCATTTTTCTTTGGATTTTCATGCAACTATAATTCATGAATAACTTGATCAATTTCCAAATTCATTTTTATGACTTCAGACTCATCCTCAGATTTGTCGGATTGCTGTTGAGATTGATCGGATTCATTTTAAAAATTATCTTTCATTTCTTCATCAATGCTAACACTTGGATTATTCTTTTCATCTTCCATGATAAATAAATTTAAAGGGACATTTTTCAGTCTCTCATTTCTGTATTCTTGAAAGGCTTGAATATCTTCTTTACTTGATTCATTTGAAACCCTTTTAATAACATCTGAAAAAACTTCAACTCCTTGAAAGAAGACATCAAACAGATCTTCTTCCTTGACAAAAGGCTTTGTCTTAAGTCTTGCCATATAATTTTTAATTTCATCATCAAGATCATACAATCTCCCAGGCATAAATGCAAGATTTAATATCTGCACATTAGGCACTTCTTTGTATGTGTGACCAATGTTGGCCAGAGCGAAATAACCGCACTGTACAGGAAAAGAAGGCCAAATTTCCTTTTTTCATCTTTCAACTGTTTAATAACACCATTAACAAGCTGATAAGCGATCTCTCTCCTGAACAACCTGTCTGGAACGTAGTATGGCAAAACATGTGGAAGAGCAGAGCTTCCAAATACTCGTACATATGTAAATTTATCTTCAGCAAACCTTCGAGATGTAGGAACAATATCCCTAATGACTTATTTGGAAACCCTAGGGAAATTTTATTTAAAAATCATCTGATACATTGGCATCATAACTCCATAACAGACTTTATAAAAATGCAGTTAGCGTTTGGAATCCCAAAGTTCTTCATGATAAATATGGTTTGGGGTATGTTCTTTGGAAGTCCACTTCCAACCCATAGTTGGAAATGTAGAATCAAAACAGATGGCATCCATAACATAGGTAGACATAAAAAGGGTGAGTTTTCTTGAGACAAAGCGTTTTTATTATTCCTATACTCAGTAATGTGTTTAACTAAGTAATTGGATAATAGATCTTCCTAGTTCAAAATGGATGTGTTGACGATTGCATCAATCAAGGGAACGCAGTCTCTAGCAAACCTAGTACTGTTTGGTCTACCGAATAACCTACATAACATACCAGTAGCATAGTAAAAAGGTTGCAGGATCTATGCAATGGGGTACGTACCAGAATTGTCTTGCTTTAGTTTTCCTTCGTTTTCCTTCCATTCTTGAATGACTTTGATCAGATATGGGTGCTTAGCTTTAAACCTTTGCACATATACATTGTCATACCTCTGTTGTGGAGATGGTAAATGATACATAGTTGCCAAGTCTTCAGATTTAAAAGAGCCCATGACTTCTCCTCTAGAATTCTTAAACACTCTGTCTTCAATATTCAAATTCTCGATTGCCCATTTGTTCATATCTGTGTAAGGCATAAGCTTTGGCCTTGCTGCTATCTTATGAATGAATGAACATGCAACGTCGAACAAAGTTGCGTCGGAAGTGGAATCAGTGCATGTTGCAGAAATCTTCGTTATCACCTTTGGCCCTTCATCTTCAAATAGTTTATATATAGCTTCCCATGATGTGATGCCGCAATATTTGTGACAAACAGTATCAAAAAACAGCGAAGGCAATTATGTATCTTCTGTATATGATGCTCAAGATACTTCTTTTCCTTTCTTAATCATTTCAGACTCTTTCGATTCAATAACTACTTTCCTGAAAGTGAAACAAAATATATCATATAACAGAAACTATGAAGATATGTTTTACATAAGAACTGTCAATTCGATCAGTCATCTCTTCATAATTCCTTCATGATTGAAAAATTAAATTCTATGCATGGCTTTGCGTGACTTCACATGCAATACTTATCCTTTGATTAAATCCATTAAGATCAAAATTCAATTCGAAATGAAATAAGTCACTTTTCACACGTTGGAAACAATAAATGTGCAAATCGTAATCATATCTTATAATTTTTCATGATTGTTTCTTATCAATTGCGAAATGCGATCTACACAAATCACAGATCGCAATTTTTAAGAAATACATTGAAGTTTAAATCTAATCCATGCGCGGTGCAATTTGAAAAAACTAAAAAGTGGATGCGATGCAAAAGAGATTATATATTCAAGGTCATTCACCCTGTTGGGTCCGCAACGATCGCGACTTTTATTGTTTTTTTCTAATCTTTGACTAAATCAAGTGCGATGTCAAAAAATAGAGTAAGACTTTTAAGAGGGCGCATTTCGAAATTTGCAAGATTTATAGATTCTTCTTTGAAAGAGATATGTGATAAGAGATGCGCTTTTTGAGATAAATTTATTTCCTAAGTGTTTTTTAGAAGGAACCTTTAAAAGGATTTTTTCTAATTATCTCTAAAGGGTCCCTATTTACAAAAATAAATGGGGGGTAGTTGTATAGCACAACAGTATGGAAATCTGCTTATGAGTCTAATTTTCGAATAGCAGTGCAAAGTCACGTAGGACTACAACATCGAAAAAGGTAACAATATCATCATACCAAGGCATTTGCAGTGGATCAAATTATTATGAAGAGTAAGCCTACCAATACTAAAAATACATATACCAATCCATAATGTGTTTACAAAGTAGGTATCCAAGTAAATGGTGCAAGTTTTAAATGAAAAGTCAAATTAGAGAAATTTTGAGGTCTAAAATGGGCCTCAAAACAAAAATGTACTAGAAAAATAAACTCTATAACAACCAATAGGATTTAAAATTATGATTGCAGCGATGGGAGATTATTTACCATTTTTGGAGTAAAAAAGTTTAAATATTAAAAAGTTCAAAAATAAAAATAAAAACTACTTTTTCAACGCATATTTTCAACTTATCTCCCTAGAATTTTGCTCAAATTTTAAGCAGAGCACTCATTAGATGCACAGTTAATTCCTAAAAATCCTCATCCAAGGAGTACCCATGTTGCATACTTTCGATGAACCCTGCTACACAAAAAATGAGAAATAAACCCTACTGTAATCACATTTTTCATGTATTTCTCATTTTTTATGTAGAAGGGTACATCAAAAGTATGAAACATGGGTACTCCTTGGATGAGGAATTAAATCCTGCATCCAACGAGTGCTCTTGCTTCAAATGTGAGTAAAACCATAGAGAGAGAAGTTGAAAATACGAGTTGAAAATGTAGTTTTTTCTTTTTTCCCTATAAAATTCGATGATGTAACCTAACCTTATTTTATTATTTCCGCTATTATTTTATAATATTCTTTAGGAGGCCCATTTTAGACCTGAAAATTTCTCTAATGATGGCCATGATTCATCATCACTGGTAAGATAAAAGGCTTTGATGGATATTGGGTGCAGAACAAGTGTAAATGTTAAATACTAGTATAACACACGTTGAATCTAACAATAAGGAATGATTTGATATGAAGGCCTATATCAACATTGGACACAAAATGTATGGATTTTAAGGAGTCATACTACATTTGATGGATCTAATAGCAGAGAAGGAATTGATCCAATGACTTATATCTACATTGGGCTTTATACATGCATTATCATCAACACATGAAACTCACTCGATTTGGTATCCAATGTTACATGCATCCACATGGATGATATAGGGGAAATGGGATGGATTGTAATCTCATTTTAAAATTAATTTCCCAATGGAGGATACAGTAGCATATTTAACCCCATAGGCTATAGTCATTTAAAAGGAGGGAAATATTATTTAATGTTACATAGGTGACGTTATATAATAAAAGTTTAATTTGGGGCAAATGGAGGGAAACTTTCTAGTCTCCCAAATAATTAATTTAGGAGAGAAATCCCCAAAGAGAATGTATAAAAGGGAGGAGAATAATTATGATCATGATGGATGGTTATTTCGATTTTGGCACGAGGCTCTTGGAGGGTTTTAAGACCCAATTTATTTTATTGTCTTTAGTGGTGAAAGATTCCACCCTAGCCAAACATCCTCTATTTTTTGCTACATGATCAAATTTGGGTAGAGGGTCATCTTCTGTGGAAGGAAACTATCTTTTGAGGTAAGAGAGGACTATAATATTAGTTGTATGTGTCATAAAGGCTTGAAATAAATCCCTTTAAGTCATTTGACAATTTTTCTAAGGTAGAAAAAGGTTGGGACTCATCACCCAGTGGTAGAAAGAGCTTAAAAAGGGGAAATCGTTGAGCTATCTCTCGCAGCAAAGGGTAATAGATTACTTTGTTGGTATAACGAATGGAAAGAATCTATTTTCTTTATGTTTGCAAATGGATGAAGGAATATATTACTAAGGCAACAAGGGCTAGACACCACCTCTTGAGGAATAAAATGACTAAATCTAACCTAATGTGGTAGTATAAGGATGATATCTACCTTCCCATGGCAACAAAATAACTTATTGTGGTAGATAATGGTTAAGGGACTACTTTCTGACATCGTGAGTGACCCAAGGGGTCACAAACAAGAGGACGTAGGGGTTATTAAGGGTGAAAATTAGCATTAATTACTATTTATAATGTTTTTATTGTAGCAAGGGGGAAGCTAAAGTATATGGCCTTGAAACCATGTTAGTTTTTTCATCCCTATTAGGATATTTTTGAACATGTAAGTCTGTTAATTAATTTTATAATCAATCCTATTGTATAATGGTTTCTTGTCAAATCTAATGTTTCTTGAGTTCTTTACTATACTACTTCTGTATTCAATAAATATTATCATTGTTTCAAATATTGATGAAAATTTCACTACCATTGTGAAATATATCTATTTCATGGTTTATTGAAAATCTTAGCCTAGAATTGCACCCTATGGGTAATCTCCCAAAGAGGGATGTTAAATGGCTAAATAAATGACATGGAAACCTTAGGGTGGTGACACAAAGTAGGTGGATTTTTCCTTTATGGGTGGCCAAGTGGCCATTTTCTGGGGACACATGGTAGTGATGTGGTAGTGATGTGCCATGAAAAGTGGCATATAGATGGTGTGGAAATGACCTAGTAGATGAGTTTTAAAGGCCTCAAGATTCGTGTTATGAGCCCATTTTGCAAGGGTAATGAAATTTAGTGGTCGTCGCCTAGGTCAAACATCAGACCCCCCTAGTTAGCTTTTAGATAGGCATGGGGCGGAGATGTGACTTCTCCACCATCCATTCTGATTGGATCATGGAATAATAGGGTGCACTTTAAAAAAGGTGGTGGATATTTAATTTTTCATACAAAAAAAATCAGACCCCCTCCCCTTTGTAAAAGTTTCGATAGTTGAGGGTGCTCTGATGTGACCTCCCATCCATCTGTTTTGAATGAATCATTGGATGCACCTTAGAAATTGGTAGATATTTATCACATTTTGCGTTTTTTTTTTTGGATGCAAAATATAGTTGAAGGATAAGGGCTTAAGAACTTGGTCCTGACTTATCACGATATGCTCTAGGGAGCATAAGAACAAGTGACTATGATTAGATAAATTTTTGATAAAATGAAATAAGACAATGTAAGAAATAGATGTTTTCATGCAAATTGAGGAGACATAATTTTTTTTGACACACAGAAGCATGAGAAATTCAAATTGAATGAGGAGAAAAGGGTGAGTCGAGTAACATATAGATGTGAAGAAGAACTAATACATAGATAAATTTGAGTGTTGTGCAAAGACTAAGTGTGTATATTA
Organism: Pinus albicaulis; assembly: GCA_034641835.2. Lineage (NCBI taxonomy): Eukaryota > Viridiplantae > Streptophyta > Pinopsida > Pinales > Pinaceae > Pinus > Pinus albicaulis. The sequence continues at coordinate 157,349,045 of CM076582.1, read as the reverse complement.
ATTTAGATATGGTGTTTCTTTGATATTTAAAACTACAAATCGATTGTATTAAGAATTTAATTGTAGAAAATAAATTTAATCATGATCAGATTATAGAGGGAGATTCCATGATTTTGTGTGGCTTTAATTGAATTAGAGAATCAAATAAAGAGAGGTCATTGCAAATCAAGGAGAAGATATGTGAATTAAGATTCGTTTAAGTATAATATTTTTATAAAAGGGCCTCATTTCTATTTTTGAAAATTGATGAAAAATGGATATGATAATAGAGCAAGTTGGGGCTTGCAAAGATCATGGGATTGGAATCTCCTTGGTCCTTGACGTTGGTGCTTGTAAAGATCAAGGGGTTGATTTCTACAAATAGTGTGATTTGGTGCTTCTAGAAAGTGGGTGCTCAAAAATAAAGGGGGTTGGAGCCTCTTGTAGGTTGGTGCCTACATAATTTGATGTAATTTGAAGTTGGTTCTTGCATTTACATCATAATAAAAATTAATTTGTGCTTTTCTCCATATCAGCTTCCACCTAAATATCTAGTGTTCAATATCTTATGTGAATTCTGCATCATTGTGAGATTGAATATGTTTGAATAGTAATTTAATTGTCAAAATATATATAGTATTGATTCACCCCCTCTTTCAGTAGTGTCTTGATTTCCAACATTTGGTGTCAGAGCAGGTTCCTTCAAAAATAGTTTAATAGCTAGAAGGTAGATTTAAATGGAATCAATGGTTGGTCATGATAGATTCTTCTTAAACAGAGCACCTATCTCTGATTGGAAAAATTATGAATTTTGAAAGAGAAGTATGGAAGCTTATTTAATTCTCTTGGAATTGATGTGTGGAAATTTGTTGAAGTTGGATGCACAATTCCATGAAATCCTCCAATAGATCTAGATGAAACAAGGGCCTACTCAAGCAATGCAAAGATGAAAAATGAAATATTTTTTGGTATTTATCAATTTGAACTTGTCATGATAATGCATTATAAATATACCAAGGAAATATGGGTTAAGCTTCAGAGAAACTACAAAGGAGATGTTAATTTAAAGAAACCTAAACTTCAAACAAACAAAATGAGGTTTGAAAGCCTAAAGATGAATGATTGTGAAAATATTTCAAAATTCTCTTTAAAATTTGACTAAGTTGTTGTTCAAAATATATTGCATCTCTTCCTATGATATTCAATGCTAAGATTTATACCATTGAGGGGATGAAGGACCTAGACTCAATAAAATGGAATAAATACACATTATTATTACAACATATGAAATAAGGATAGGAAAAGAGAGGTCATAAATAAATGAGGATACCTTCAAAGTCTTAAAGAAAACTAAAGAACATCAATATTTATCCAATCATGAGCTAGATCTAGAGGTAAGTCAATTTGTGAGGAAACTAAAAGAGAATATGGAAAATATAAAGGTAAGTTTCCTCTTAAGTGTTTTGATCATGGTAAATTTCGTTACTTTACTTCTCACTTTCCTTATTATAAAGTTCAAAATAAAGAAAATAAAATATATCAAACGAGTAGAGATACATCTCATAAATATAAGAAGGGGAAATAAAGAAGAGCTTCTACTCCAAAGAAGACAATTTCTCATTAGAAGAGAGTGTTGAACATACATCTTATGAAGAGTATGATGAGTTTTCTTATGGCCATAGAGTGAATAAAATTACAAATATAATATAGAGCTTGGGAATAAGTTGAAGGAGTAGTCAATGATATTGAATAAGAACTAATTAGTGCTTTATATGAACTACGAATTATGGGAGGGAAGAACATATAATGAAGGAACAATTGTTGAATGGAAATAATTGATCTTCTGAAGAATCCATTAATATTCAAAAGAATCAGTTAGAAGAAGAAGAAAAAACTAAATAAATCATCCTAAAGAAACTAAAGGAAAAGGAAAAGAGTTATGAAAAATTAGAGGATCAAAATTCATCTCTAAAAAAGGAGCTATCTAAGAAGAATAAAAAGACGCATCTAAATTCAGATGGGGAATCCATCATCTCTATGAAAACCCAACTTGAAGAGAAAAAGAGAATAGAAGAGATTGTAAAAAATTAGCTAACATAATGGGGAAAAATTGTGAAAAATTAGAAGCAAGGTTGTTTCTCTGAGAAAATATCTAGAGAAAATAGAGGCTAAAACTGATTTGAACCTTGTATTTTCTAAAAGATTTGAAACTCCATGTAACACCCTCCTCTCACATTTACCCAAAGTAGCTGGTCCACCAGGGTAAACGTGCGACAAGAGGCCACTATGATGTTATTCAACCTCCTAGGTCACCTTAAGTAAGTGGAACCGATGGAACACAAACAAACTCACCATTCACACACCCTACAGAACCTCTAGGAGCCAACTAGCCTTTCCAGGTGAACAACCCCTGAGGTAACTTGAAATTTTACTGACTTAGAGTTGCAGTCGCTCACATGACATGGGAATGCATGTGACTGGGACCCTCTTAACACTCACACAGCAGGGGTATGTGTGCAACTCAGTACTTTTTCAGCTAGTTCTACGCCTATGACCCCAGATTATGAGCCAATTTTACAGGGCCATGACTCAGGACACTACCCAGAACTTCATGAAACTTCCAAAAATGAAAGGTAACATCAAAAAAATGATACTTATGCAAATACTTGAACAAGGACTTGATTGGACCCCTACTATCCATGACAATAATTTTGTCAAACATATCACTAACATGCAATCTATAGGTCATAACAACATATTTGAGCATAGGGGTCTCATACTTATCTAAGAAATTATAAGAAGGATTAATTCCTTATCACATTATCTGTGTTATCATCTATTAGGCCATATATTCATTTTTAATTCATTTACAATTCAAAACATGCTGAGGGTCGCATATCATCATTTCCATAAAACATGCTCATAACTAGCATATCGAGAACAAAAATAAAAAGGGTATAACAACCATATAAACCACTTAAGAAAAATTTCATTTACCCATCAAATACAATAGAAAAATAGCTCTTATTGACATATGCTAAATGAAACCAGGTATGGAACTTCCACATAGCACATGACCATAGACAAGGTTGAACTAAATCTCTCTTTCATCTAGTCACCCCCGTGCCATATTCCAAACATGAATGTGGGATCTCATGGAACAATACAAATAAAAACAAACTGGGGATTCTAGAGGCCAAACCACCTCAATCCTCGACCAATGATTCCACCTCATAGTCGAATATCAGTAACCATCACCAGATTGGTCTCTACCTAAGTTGTCCAGGGCTCCAGGGTGTTTGTTCCAACCAGGGCTTCCAGGACTAGTAACTCAACCCACAACTATCGTTAGGATTCTAGAGCATTTATCCAACCAAGGTTTCTAGGAATAGTAACTCAACCCACCAAGGGCTTCCAGATTTGTTTTCCATCCAATGCTTCCAAGACTACTAACTCAGCCCAAGCTATTATAGGGCTTCCATAGTGGTTTTCTGACCAAGGATTCCTAGAACTAGTAATGCAACCCATAGCCAAAGGTACATGAGAACCAACCAGAAAACAAAATTAAAACCCAAAACACCATGGATATCCAGGAAATGACAAGGATAGGAAAATCCAATGTAAATCCAGGAAATCATCCATGCCAATGAAATATCATAACCAATAAACCACATGCATGTGCCATGCATGCCACAACTAGCAATGAAATCATACATGCAACTCAGTACCTACAAGAAAAAACCGATGTAGTCGTTGATTCTGATGTCCTATTGCACTTTCCTGCTATTATTTTCCTTCTTGATCCAAAATCCCAAGTATGCCACACTCCTCAAAGAGTGCTCCAAGAAAACTATAAGTGTCCAAGATTGTGAGAGAGTGAGAGAGAGAATAGAATGAGAGATCCAAAAGTGAACTGAAAAAATTCTATGAGTTGGTCCTCAGAAGCCTTTTTATTAATGAGGCCTCTATTTTCTTCATTTTCCATTATTTTCCTTCGTTTTACTCCTCAGATGTAACCTGTGAACTTTCACCTTCCTTTTCTCCTATTTTCCATTATTTTAATAAATCAATTCCAATAAATATCTCATGCCTTTCCAAAGCCTTAGCCATTTCCTTTTCTAATTTCCATAGTGATTAATTAATCACCATTGTTCCCCATCATTATTTTTTCACCCAACATTCAAATTGGAATTCATGTCCCATGAGCTTGGTGAATATTTTTCTTTATTAACTTTATTACATGGATTTTTGAGCAAGTTTGTTACAAAACCCTCCCCCTTGGGGGAACATTTTCCTCGATGTTCAATGACACCTATAACCAATAAGACTATTGATAACAAAACATACTGCCCATGGAACTTTATAACTTATCTCATTGTAGTATTTATAAGGATCAACCTATTGAGAAGAAACCCAACATGAAAACATAATAATATAACAACCATAATGACATGACACTCATATCTCTGATGAATACCTGCGCTACATCATTAGTCGAGTAAGTAGACTTCACTAGAATGAATTGTGCTACCTTCGCTAATATTTCAACTGCAGGCATAATAGAATCATGTTGACTCCATGTCCTTGGAAAACCTATGATGAAATCCATGGAAATTACCTCCAATTTCCATTCTGGAATCAGAATAGGCCAAAGTAATCCACTTGGATGCTTACACTCTGATTTTGCCTGTTTAAAATCCAAGAATCTAGCCACAAACTCTGTCACTTCCCTCTTTAGATTCATCCAATAATAAAACTTCTTCATTGTTTTCAACATCTTCTGATAACCAAGGTGACCTTAATACGGTTTAGCATGGAACTCTCTCAAGATAAATCTTCTTGATATCACTATTGTCTGGCACATATATCATGTCCCTAAATCTGATCAATCCATCTACTGAGAGACGATACTCCTCATCCTATGCACCTATACCACTACCTGTTCCTGTACCTGTACCAATACTTGTTCCTGTATATGTACCTGTACCACTACTTATACATGTACCTGCACCACTACTTGTTCTTGTACATGTAACTGTACCACTACCTATACCTCTTGTACATGTAACTGTACCACTACCTATACCTGTACATGTGCTTGTACTCTTCTATAACCTATGCTTGAGCTCCATGTACCTATTATCCTGATGACCTACCTGTAATATTTTATATTGTAAGTTTGTCCTAAAGGAGCTCATAGATGTTATATGATTTACATGTATCCTCCTGCTAAGATCATCTGTGACCTGTTTTCCCTTCCCTTTGATGTACCTAATTTCAAAGTTGAACTTGTTGATCATGGCCAACCATATAGCTTTCCTAGAATTCAGATTCGGTTGGTTAAATAGATACCTCAATCCACTATGATCACTCATCAGTATGAACCTTCTTCCAAGAAGATAGTGCCCCCACATCTTCAATGTATGAATGGTCGTTTCCAACTCAATATCATGTGTCGGATAATTCCTCTCATGCTCATTCAATTTCCTTGATTCATAGCATACCACCTATCCTTCCTACATAAGGACCCCACCAAGCCCTCTTACAAGAATCTATACATACCAGAAATTATTTGTATGGATCTACAATCTTCAGAACTAGAGCATTTGCCAACAATTGCTTCAACTACTCAAAAATAGTTGCACATTCTTTTGTCCATTCAAAACTATTACCTTTCCTTTGTAGCAATGTGATAAGATAATAGATCAGTGAGAAGTTCTCAATGAACCTCCTATAATAACCTGCTAAACCCATGAATGATCTTACCTCATCCACATTCCTAGGAGTTTCACAGTCCATGATAGCCCTTATATTTTTTGGATCCACTACTATGCCTTGGAAACCACATTACCCAAGTAATGTACCTCTTTTTGAAAGAAACTACACTTACTAAGATTACCATACAACTGATTCTCTCTCATAAATCTCAATGTTGCTGCTAAGTGTTCAAAACACTCTTCTTCATTTTCAAAATATACCAATATATCATCAATGAATAAAATAACAAACTTGTCCAGATAAGGATGAAACACACTATTCATCAAGTTCATAAAAGTAGTTGGAGCATTAGTAAAGCCAAGTGGAACTAAAAAAAACTCATAATGCCCATACCTGGTCTGAAAAGTCGTCTTGTATATTTTCTCTTCCTTGATGTGTACCTGATGATATCCTGATCTCATATATATCTTCGAGAACACAGATGCTCCCTTCAATTGATCGAACAAATCATCATTCCTCGGTAATAGATATATGTTCTTAAAGGTTACCTTGTTCAAATTCATGTAATAAATGCATAAACTGAGAGTACCATCATTCTTATTCATAAACCATATCAGTGCACCCGAAGGAGACATATTTGGCCTAATGTAACCCTTGTCTATAATTTCCTTCAACTGCAAATTCAACTCTACGAACTCCAGTGTGCTCATCCTGTATGGTGTCTTTGATGTTGGTGCTAACCCTAGTACCATCTCAATAGAAAAATACACTTTCGTGTGAAGTGATAACTCTGAAATATATACAGGAAATACATCCAGAAATTGTTGTAAAACTGAGTACCTACTCAATACCTCTACATCCTCAACTTCCTTACCTTTATCATTAGAAATATGCACTAAAAATAACACACACTATTTCCTACGACTATGCTTTAGCTACATATACATCACCATTCTAACTGATGTTGCATTTTTCTTACCTATAAGATTCTCCGTTCTCCATTGTCATCCAAGCACTCAATGGATTTTTCATAACAAACCACCTTGGTCCTATGAAGATACAACCAGTCCATTCCCAACAAGATATTGTATGATCCCAATAGAAGTAGATTCAATTGTGCTAATTTAGGCATACAGTACAGAAATTTTGAGGTCTAAAATGGGCCTCCTAATAAAAAAGTACAACCAAAATAAAATTTATAAAAACCAATAGGATTCAAGATGATGATATCAAACATGGGGGATTATTCACCATTTTTGGAGTAAAAAAGTAAAAAGATTAAAACATAATAAAATAATAAAATTACTTTTTAAACTTGTATTTTCAACTTATCTCCCTAAATTTTTACTCAACTTTCAAGCGGGAGTACTCATTGGATGCAAAATTTAATTCCTCATCCAAGGATTACCAATGTAGCATACTATCTATGGGCCCTGATACACGAAAAATAAGAAATACATGAAAAAGCATGATTGCAATCATGTTTTTCATGTATTTTTCATTTTTCATGTAGTAGGGTCCATCGAAAGTATGAAATATGAGTACTCATTGGACGAGGAATAAAATTATGCATCTGAATAGTGTTACCGCTTGAAATTTTAGTAAACCGATAGGGAGATAAGTTGAAAATACGAGTTGAAAAAGTAGTTTTTTCTTTTTTCCCTCTAAAATTTGATGATGTAATCTAATCTTATATTATTATTTCTACTATTATTTTATAATTTCCTTAGGAGGCCAATTTTAGACCTCAAATTTCCTCTAATGGGCCATTCAACTCAAATGCACAAGCTCTTACCTAGTGATGAACTCTCTTCTTTGTACCTGTAGGAAACTGCACTAAGACTCTATATGCACTTCTTTATTCAAACCACACTTATCCACTAAGTCGAGACTAACATAACTATAATTAGATCTAGGGTCAATAAAAATAGAAACAACTTGATCACAAAGCTTACCATCCATATCAATAATATATTCCTAGTGATATGTTTGCCTATTATCCAGTGTTTCATATATCCAAGGAATACTCTATGCAACATCCCCCACTGTCTGTGCCTCCTAATTAGCATTGTAGATTTTTAGTCTACCACCTTGATGTTGTGGACCGTCTCTCTTGCGATGATCCTTACCAGAAGTCAAACATTGTAAATTCTTCCAACCTGTACCCTTGTAGTACTCCTCAGATTGGAATTCATGTCCTTTGTCAGATGCATTGAACTTCTTATGTGGTGTGACATTCTCTTTGTTACATGTGTCCTAAGGTCCTGCTCGCTTCTTGTCCCATTTTCCTTTATTCTTTGCATAACCTTTCCATTCCAACTTAATCTTAGATCTACGCTTTGATTTCTCATAACAATTCTTTAGCTTCTGGATGGCCTCCTCCAGTTATCTAGGGTCATCAAACTCAATCATGTCCTTGAATGCTACTGACAACCCACTCATGAATATATGAATCTTCATTTTATATTCCGTCAAATAAGGCACACACCTCAATAAATCCAATAATATGCTAGTGTAAACCTCATCGTTCATAGATCTCATATTCATCTCATAGAATTATTTCTCCCTATCCTCATAATATCTCTCAGATAGATATTTCTTCCAAAATAGTCTCTTGAAAGTCAAATCCTCTTCATAAATATCTCTTAAATTCTTTACATCTTCCCACCAAATGTCTGATTTACCTTTAATATTGAATGTATCTATTCTAGCCTTCATGTTCTCTGAATAATCATGCAACCTTAATAACTTATTCATACCAAGAAACCATGCTTTTTCATCTGGTTACTTCTTCATCTCTCCATCAAATGTAGGAGGATTTTCTTTCTTGAACTCATACAAAAAGTATCCCTTGTCACTCCTCTTGTAAGGATGATATTGATGATTATCATAATGCATGTCAGAACCAAAACTACAATAGTAGTTATGTTTATCACCTCTCCTATCCGAAGTATCCAAGAACCTGCCATCTCTAATTGTATCATCTCTATTTGACCTGTTCCCACTGTGAGATATCCTACCATATGCCCCATTAGTCATATCATGTTAGGTCCCTATATTACTAGTATAGCCCCTTATTTTTTTTAGTGTAGCCCCTTATTGTTATTGTTGTACCCCTGTAACCCCATTATTATTATTATCGTGCTCTTACATTATTATTGTTAGGGCACCTAGGATTTTATTGTAACCCATTGACTCCTATATATAGAAGGAGTTTTTTTCATTTGTATCATCCAAGAATTTTTCATTTATGTAATGTGAATGAGGTTTCCCCCTCAAAGTGGTTTATTTATAAGGCGTTTATCTCTCTTTTCTTCTATTTTTGGAGCTAGTTTAATAACATTTGGTATCAGAGATTTGGATTCTAGGGTTTCACTACTCCAAATAGGTTATCGTGGCAGTTTCTCTATAAAAATATTTCTATGAAGGTTCAGAAGCTGAAATTGTTATCACACAAAGCCGAAATGTTGAGGAACGTCGTGTAAAAATTTCAGATCTTGGTTCACAATATTTACAGAGATATGATCTGTGAAAATTAGGGTTTTTTCAGGCTCCTGAATTTCATCTCAAAGAGGTGACCATGGGAAAATTGCCATAACTCTCTCTCTGAGCATCGGATTTGGATTCTGTCAATATTTTCTAAAATCACACGGATTGTAGTTTCCTATGTATCAATTTCATAATTGAAAGAGGAAATAGTGACACGTGGCATACCGTACAAGCTCGCTCTATTGAACCAGTCCATAATTAGGTCATTGTGGGAGATTAGGAATAACTTTTCCTTGAAGCATCCAAAGAAAGTTAGTCCTATGGCATTGGAAAGAATATTCAAAGGGATAAAAGAGGACCAAATTTCAAATACTAAAGATTCGAAATCATAGAGATAATTTAGTTTCAATATCAAGCTCCTCAAAAACAAGAAAAAGGTGTGTATATTGTTTTTCAAATTGCATAAGTCTTGTTTGAAAAATAAGTTTGAAGTGGTTCCAAGGGCATATTGAAGCACATATCTTAGTATTGGGTTCTAAAATTCCACCTAAAAAGAATTTAGCACCCATTAAGCCTTTAGAAGGCTCTACTATGACTCATGAAGAGGAAGAAGCACAACATGACATATAAAAATTACAAGAGCAAGTGCACCAAATTTCGCCCTGGCAAAGAGAAAAAAAAATGAAATGGAAGTTTTGAAGAAAGGTGTGGAAGCTAAGAAGGATGGATTGAAGAATGGAATGGAATCTGGCATGGAAGCTAAGATGGATGACATGGAAGCTAAGATCAATGAAAAAATGAAAGACAACATGGAAGACATGAAGAATGATCTAAACTTATACATGGAAGGTTTGATGACAAGGTTGATACAAGAAATTATTCATAATCACAGAAATATAGTAGAGGGAACTCATGATGAGAACAAAATAAATGTTAATAGGGATTTTATAAACTCTAATATTAGATTGAAGACCCACCATATTCCAAAGATCGATATGAGGAAGTTTGATAGCAAGGATCCTGTAACATGGATACTACAGATGGGGCAGTATTTTGATCTCAATAATGTCCAAAACAAAAAAAGGGTACGCATTGCAACTTTATATTTAGAACAAAATACATTTGTATGGTATTAATGGCTTTTATCCCGTAAAAAAATTGTCACTTGGTCAATTTTTATGGAGGAAATGACAACACATTATGAGGATACAAAGAGAAACACCTTCTTTAGCCAATTGATAAATCTCAAACAAAAGGGTTCAGTGGTGGAGCAAGTTGAGGACTTCCAAAAATTTAATATAAGGGTAGCTAATATTCCAGAGGAACACAAGATTGATTTCTTCATAGGGACTTTAAAGGATAACTTCCAACATGAGCTTCGAGTTTGGGAACCTGATTCATTGGAGAAGGCATTCAGGTTGACAAGAAAAATTGAATGTAAAATTATGGCGACAAGGAAGCCTACCACTCACATATATAAAGATGGAAGTGTTGCTACTCCTAGACTTCCACAACCTACAAGGTTGACACCACAACAATTGGAAGAAAAAAGAGAAAAAGGGCTTTGCCACAGTTGTGATAGAAAATACAGTAAAGGTCATAAGTGTGCTGAGAAGAAATTATTTTACATAGATTTTGGAGAGGAGGAAGAAAATGAACAAGAAAATTCAAAAGAAGAGGATATACACCAAGAACCAACCCTAGATAAAGAAGAAATGAGTCTAACCATATCATGTAATGCATTGGCAAGAATTACCACTCCTCAAACTCTTAAGATAGAAGGACATATCAAGAAGAAAAAGGTAATAGTGTTGATTGATTTGGGTAGTACCCATAATTTTATTCATTGTAAGGTAGCCAAGGAATTGAATTGCTTCCTATACCCAACACCAGAATGTCAAGTGATGGTTGCAAATGGAGGAACTATAAAATTCTCTATAAAATGTCATAATATCAAACTAGCCATGGGAGAATATGTATTGAATAATCCAATGCTCTCCATTCCAATGGGAGGTGTTGATGTTGTACTAGGAGTACAATGGTTACAATCTTTGGGGACGGTAGCTTTTAATTTTCAAGAAACTTTTTTTAATTTTTTTTTTGGAAGGAAAGGAATTTGAATTATGGGGTATCATAGGGAATATAGGAAAGATAATAAGCTCTAATGTCATGATAAAGCTTCTGAAGAAAGAATAATGAGGCGTAATTGCACAATTATGCTCACTAGAAGTTCCAACATCAAAATCATCAATTTCTCCAGATCTCCAAAATGTCTTGGAAAATCATTCCAAGGTGTTTGAAACTCCCAAAGGAATCCCACCTATTTGTGATCATGATCATGCTATTCATTTGATTCTAGGAATTGTTCCTCCAAACATCAGGCCTTACAGATATCCTTATGTCCAAAAGAGAGAAATTGAACTTATGATTGCAAAAATGTTAGAGGTTGGCATAATTCAACCTAGTCAAAGTTCTTTCTCTACTCCAGTAGTATTGGTACACAAGAAGGATGGATCATGGTGCATGTGTCCAGATTATAGAGAGCTCAATAAGCTCACTATTAAAGATAAATTTCCCGTTCCTATGATTGATGAATTATTGGATGAATTAAATGGAGAAATTTATTTTACCAAGTTGTATCTTCGTTCAAGATATCATCAAATTAGAATGAAGACGGAAGATATTCCGAAAACAACATTTCAAACTTGTGAGGGTCATTATGAATTTTTGGTCATGAATTTTGGCCTTACCAATGCACCTTCTACATTTCAAGGGTTGATGAATTCCATTTTCAAACACTTCATTAGAAAATTTGCGTTAGTATTTTTTATTATATACTAATCTATAGTAGGTCTTGGAAGGATCATGTTCAACATGTTTACAGGGTGCTCAAACTATTGCAAGATTAACAATTATATGCAAAAACATCCAAATGTTTCTTTGGAGTACAAGAGGTGGAATATCTGGGTCATATTGTATCTCATGAGGGTGTTAAGGTTGAACCTAAAAAAATTAAAGCCATTAAGGAATAGAAATTCCCCACAACCATAAAGAAGTTGCGAGGATTTCTCACGTTAACAGGGTATTATCACAAGTTTGTTAAGAATTATGGTAGAATAACAACACCTCTAACAACATTATTGAAGAAATATGCATTTTCATGGATTCCTGAAGCAACTAAGGGCTTTGAACATCTTAAAGAGGCAATGTGCCTAGCACCGGTCTTAGCTACGCCAGACTTCACAAAAACCTTTATTGTGGAATGTGATGCCTCAGGAAATGGAATTGGTGTTGTTTTAATGCAAGAAGGAAGACCTATTTATTTTGAAAGTAATCCAATCAAAATAAAGTATTTACAGAAAGCTATTTATGAGAAGGAAACGTTGGAAGTTCTACATGCACTGAAGAAATGGTGACCTTACCTAATTGGAAGACACTTCAAGGTAAAAACTGATCATGATAGTATTAAACACTTTTTGGAACAAAGACTATCTTCAGAAGAGCAGAAAAAATGGGTCAAAAAGATGTTGGGTTATGACTTTGAAATCATCTACAAAAAATGAAAGCTAAATTTTGTTGTAGATGCACTCTCAAGAAAAGATGAAGAGGCGGAAGCATTGATTTCTACCATTTCTATTGTCCATCCAGATTGGATAACCGAATCAACGGATGAATGGAAGAAGGATGAAGAAGTGTGGACACTCATTCAAAAGTTGTAGCAAGATCCTAGTACATCTGATACATTTAGTTGGAAAAATGATTCCTTACGGTACAAAGATCACTTATATCTTTGTAAGAATAGCCAACTAAAACAAAATGTTATTTTGGAATTGCACACTTCTCCTTTAGGAGGACACTCGGGATTTTTAAAAACTTACCATAGGGTGAAGAAAGAATTTACTTGGGATGGCTTTAAATCTGATATTCAAAAGTTTGTGGCAGAATTTTTGGTTTTCCAGTAAAACAAAGTTGAGACAATTAAGATATCTGGTCTTCTACAGCCTTTATCCATTCCAAGTCAACGTTGGGAGGATATTTCAATGGATTTTATCACAGTTTTACCTAAGTCCCAAGGAAAGAGTGTCATCATGGTAGTAGTTGATAGACTTACCAAGTACGCACACTTTTGTGCATTATCTCATCCTTTTAAAGCAAGTACAGTTACTACTGCATTTATGGAAATAATTCAAAAGCTACATGGAAACCCAAAGATTATTGTAAGCGACAGAGATCCAATTTTTACTAGAATTTTTTTGGCGGAATTATTTTTTTGTTTGGGTACTCAAGTAGCTCATAGCTCATCTTATCATCCTCAATATGATGGTCAAACTGAGATAGTGAAAAAATGTTTGGAAGGATATGTCCATTGTTTTGTATCTAATAAACAAACACAATGAGTCAAATGGTTACCTGTGGTTGAATGGTGGTATAACACTTCCTTCCATACTACAACAAAAATGGCTCCATTTATGGCACTTTATGGATATCATCCATTGTCTGTCACATCATCTTTAAGAGAAAAATCTAAGGTTCAAGCAGTGGAAGATCACATCGAGCATCAAAAACAATTTCTCCAACTCTTAAAGGATAACCTAAATTTGGCACCAAATCAAATGAAACAACAGGCAGATCAACATCGCAGCAAGAGAATTTTCTATGTAGGATACTAGGTATTTTTATGGCTAAAACCATACAAAAAAATGTCCCTCAAGCAAGCTAAGAGTGATAATAAGTTATCTCCAAATTACTATGGCCCTTACAAGGTGTTGCAAAATATTGGTACAATGGCATAAAAATTGGAGCTTCCTGCTTCTTCGAGAGTGCATCCAATTTTCCATGTTTCATTCTTAAAGAAGGTTATAAGTGACAAGCTTCTAGTACATACAATATTACCAGAAATTGATGGGGAAGGAAAAATCATATCAGAACCTAAAGCAGTCATGGAAACAAGAACTCGGCAGCTACGAAATCGATCAATTTCAGAGTATCTCATCAAGTGGAAGAACTTACCCACTGAATATTCTACATGGGGGGATGATAATTTTATACATAAGCATCCAGAGCTACTCAAGTGTTGAGGACAACACTTTTTTTGAAGTACAGGGGCATGTTAGGTCCCTATGTTACTAGTATAGTCCCTTATTGTTGTTAGTGTAGTCTCCTTATTGTTATTGTTGTACCCTTGTAACCCCAATATTTTTATTATTGTGCCCTTACATTATTATTGTTAGGTCGGCTAGTATTATATTGTGACCCCATGGACTCCTATATATAGAAGGAGGTTTTTTCATTTGTATCATCTAATAATTTTTCATTTATGTAATGTAAAGGAGGTTTCCCCCTCTAAGTGGCTTATTTATAAGGCGTTGATCTCTCTTTTATTATATTTTTGGAGTTGGTTTCATAACATACCCTCTTTTCCATGGATTATCTAAAGTGGTCCATGTCTCTACAATTCTGAAAAACTCTGAAGAATTATTTCATTTACTTCTACTTGTTTTTCCTATGCCTGCATGATTTTTTTATCGTTTGCTTTGCAACTCCTTATTTCTTCCTTTAAACTTCTCAATGTGTCTACAAAACCAAAAGACTTCCCAACACCACACTTATCATCTAATCCATAAGGAGAATCTTGTAAACTATAGTCTACCATCTTGCTAATCATCTTTTATATTTTTCCTACAGGGAATATTACTTCATCTAGACCAAAATATAAACATAATCGACATACCTCAATATAGTTCTAGGGGGAATATTTCCTCTGCAAGATCAACCAGATTAGTGAAATACATGTATAAACATAATCATAACAGTATGTAATCATCATTTCTAACCATTGTCCAGTCATCAATGCATGATCATACTAACAACACATCATGACCTCATGCATGATAACTACAACCATATAAATTCAATGTAAGCATAGCAACATATAAACACTTAAATGCATAAAAAATGCATAACCGACATACATTCACAAGAAATACATTCAGCAACGACACCATCAAATTTCACATGGCGACACAACTACAGCCATGACCAACATCATACATATGAAACAAGCACATAGACCAAAAATATAAGGAACACATATGTAATCGACACGAATGCATGACCAACACATCGCCCATCTAGTCCAAGGTACGAACCATGCTATGATACCACTATGTGGTATCAGATAACACAAAAATAGAATAGAAACAAAACACCACCCAAAGAGAACACAAGCAGCTCTGATACCACTCTGTAATGCCCTCTTCTCACATTTACCCAAGCTAATCGGTCCACCGGGGTAAACATGCCTCGAGAGGCCACTATGATGTGATTCAACCTCTTAGGTCACCTTAAGAAAGTGGAACCCAAAGAACACAAACAACTGGCTATTCACACATACTACAGAACATCTAGGAGCCAATGAGCTTTTCTAGGTGACCAGCCCCTGAGGTAACTTGACATTTTGCTAACTTAGAGCCTCAGTCGCTCCCATGACATGGGAATGCATGCGACTGGGACCCTCAAGTTGCTCCCATAGTAGGGGCATGCATGCGATTGGGGAATTTTTCAGCTAGTTCTGCGCCTATGACCCCAGATTATGAGCCAATTTTACAAGGCCATGAATTATTCCACTTCCCAGAACTTCATGAAAATTCGAGAAATGAAAGGTAACATCAAAAAAATCATAATAATGCAAATACTTGAACAATGACTTGACTAGACCCCTACTAGCCATGACAGGAATTTCGTCAAACATATCACAAAGATGAAATCTACAGGTCATAACAACATATTTGAGCATAGGGGTCTCATACTTATCTAAGAATCACTAAGAAGCATTGATTCCTTATCCCATTAGTTTAATTATCATCTATTAGGCCATATATTCATTGTTCATTCATTTACAATTCAAAACATGATGAGAGCCATACATCATCATTCCCATAAAACATTCTCATAACTAGCATATCATTAAAATAAATAACAAGGGTATAACGACCATATAAGCCACTTAAACACAAGTACATTTACCCATCAAATACAAGAGGAAAAGAGATATTATTGATATATGAAAAATGCAATGAGGTATGGGACTTCCATGTACCACCTGAAAATAGACTAGGATGAACCAAATATCTCTTTCAGCCAGTCACCCCCGTGCCATATTCCAAGAAGGAATGTGGGATCTCAGGGAACAATCTAAATAAAACCAAACTAGGGCTTCCAGAGGCCAAACCACCTCAACCCTCAACCAATGATTCCACCTCACGGTCAGAAATTACTAACCATCGCCAAATTGGCCTCTACCCAAGATTTCTAGGGCTCTAGATTTTTTGTTCCAACCAAGGCTTCCAGGACTAGTAACTCAACCCACATCTATCGTTAGGCTTCCAGAGAATTTGTCCAACCAGGGCTTCTAGGACTAGTAACTCAACCCACCATGGGCTTTTAGAGCATTTTTCCAACCAAGGCTTCCAGAACTAGTAACTCAACCCACCAAGGGATTTCAGAGTATTTTTCCAACTAAGGATTCCATGACTAGTAACTCAACCAAAGCTATTACAGGACTTCTAGAGTGTTTCTCCAACTAAGTCTTCCAGGTACCAGTAACTCAACCCACAACCAAAGGTACATGAGAACCAACCAGTTAAAAAAATAAGTAAAACCCACAACACCATGGCTATCTATGAAATGTCAAGGCTAGGAAAATCCACCATCAATCCAGGAAATCCTCCATGCCAATGATGTATCATAACCAAGAAACCACATGCATGTGCCATGCATGCCACAACTAGCAAAGAAATCATACATGCAACTCAGTAACTGCAAGAAAAAACCGTTGTAGCTGTTGATCCTAAC
This sequence comes from Pinus albicaulis, assembly GCA_034641835.2. Lineage (NCBI taxonomy): Eukaryota > Viridiplantae > Streptophyta > Pinopsida > Pinales > Pinaceae > Pinus > Pinus albicaulis. The sequence goes on along the minus strand of CM076582.1, from coordinate 157,332,005 downwards.
ATAAAGGAGGAAGTGTTACATTCGGTAATAATTCACCAGCCAAGATAAAAGGAAAAGGGACTATCAACCTTAATGAAAAGACTAAGGCTCAAAATATTTTATATGTTGATGGTTTGAAGTATAATTTTTCTAGTGTAAGTCAAATGTGTGACCAAGGTTATGAAGTCACATTTCACTCTAAGGATTGTGAAATAAGGAAAGTCGAGTCTAGAAAATTGATAGCCAAAGAAAATATAAGTATGAGAAATGTATATGTCTTTGATGGAACCAAAGAAAAATGTTGCATGAGAAAAATGGATGAAACATGGTTATGGCATAGAATAATGGGACATATAAATATTGACAACCTGATAAAATAACCAAGACAAAATTAGTATGAAAAATGCAAAGTTATCAAATCCAGATGATTCTGTATGAAAACCATGCCAATGGGAAGTAGACAAGGGCCCACTTCAAGAAAAAAAAACATGCATCATTTATACCAGTAGAGCTACTTCATACATAGAAATGTGTTCATAAAAGAAAAAAAAATTAAGCATGATATAGGTATTTCATCCTTTTTTTGATGGCTATACAAAGACAACATGGATCATGCTACTTAAAGAAAACTAAAAATATCTTATTAAGTTCAAGGTATTTAAAGCTCGATTCAAAAATGAAATGGACACAAAGATCAAATGTTTGATATCTGACAGAGGAGGAGAATTTAACTACAATGAATTCAAGGAATTCTCTGAGGAGCATGGAATTAGACTACAATACTATGTATCCAAAACCCTCAATGTAATGGAGTAGTTTAAAGAAAGAACACATAAGTACAGGAGATCACAAGAGCTATGAGGGATGAAGAAAATTAGGTTCCAAACACATTTTGGGGAGAAGAATCTCAAAGAAATGTATATATATCAAACAAAGTTCATATTATACCAAATAGTGATAAGACCCCATATGAACTTGGAAAGGAAATGCAACTTCAGTTTCCATTGGATAGCTCGTCACAACAGATCGGGAGATAATATATTAAAATACTGAAATTTTACACTATTAGAGTTTTATTAAAATTATAGATTTGTAGATTTAACAGTAATTACCGCATCCATGTGAATGGAGCTTATGTATAAAATTAGAGAGTGAAAAAATAAGCTCACACAGGCACATAAGACACAATATATGCTCAATGGGAAACCCTTTCGAGATAAAACCCAGCTGGAAGGGGAGGTCGCTTCACTCTCTTTCTCTGTCTTGAAATATGGCTACAGTTACAAATATGTAATGGTTCTAGCCCGTGGGATGTTATAGTGCACATATCCTCTCTATTTTCTCTACCTCCTATCTCTCCTCGCTATATTTTCTTGGTTATGGAACAAAATTCTCTCGAAAGACTAGAATGCCTCTTCCTCCTAATGGCCCAGTTATAACACATCCCGATAGCCTACTAGTGGTTAATTTTGACTACATCAAATCTTAACTAGAGTTACATTATAGACTCTTATATATTATTTTACATCATAAAAATGTGGCTGTCCCCTTTTCCGTGAATAATGGGGGCTAACGCGGAATCCTCCCGAACTATAGGTGTGAAAACAGGAATTAAGGTCAACTTCTGAGTGGCATAAATTTTTCATACAGACCATGATTGACGTGCTTCTTTTGTCGTTGGAAATATCTGTGTGTATAATAGAATGGAATGATGCTATGTAAAAGCATAAAATTTTAACCCCCAAAATAAGTCGTTTGATGCCTCAAAAAACTCTCGTAAGGTTTCAAACATCGTTTTTCCAAACTAGGTCTCGTCGGTAAAAACAGCCTCGTGAGCTTAGTCCTCCACTTTTTCCATTCCAAATTCATAGAGAAGGATGAAAATTAATATAATTCTCCAATCTAGATCACACCTCCCCATTTTGGGAGGCTTTTGGTCCCCAAAATGTTTTACTAAATAAGGTGAGGAAAATTTTCCTCCACCTTATCTTTTGTGTGCCATTTAGCTTTGCCTGGAAGTTGTCCCTTCAATCCAATCTGGAAAAGGTCATGTTGCCCATGTCTTATAGTTTTGTACCTCTTCCATAAAAATTTCTTTTGTCAACCTTGCCTGATCATCTAGTGCCAAATCCTCCACAAAAGGTAGGACCTATTCATCTTCCTGATCTAAGATGGAAGGCTGATAGAGTTTCAAATTCTATACATTCACAACTCAGTAAATGCACATATATGGTGGTAAACTGAGTTGATAGGAATTATCACCCACCTTTTCTAGTATGTCAAATAGACCATACCTCAAAGAGTTTATTTTCTTACTAGGTAGGCACCTGTAGCCTCTCCTTGTTCAATTGTAACCATACTTTATCTCCCACCTTGAATGACTTCTTTGTTCTGTGTTGATCATGCTTGACCTTTTACTTCTCCTCCAGCTTCTACATTGTTTCTTGTACATGTAGATGGATCTTCCTAATCTTCTCTATAATTTTTCAGCCCTCAAAGCATCTCCTATAAGATATTCCCTCACTACTCCTTTTTTCCCATATCCAATGTCCAATGTTTAAGGTGACAAATATCCAAAAAAAGTATCAAATGGGGACTTTCTTGTAGAAGTGTGGATTTCTCTTTTGTAATAATGTTGTATATATATCATATTTTCATCCCAGGTCTTCGAATGCTTCTGGTTGTATCCCCTTAGAAGCTGCACCACATTCCTGTTGACTACTTTTGTCTTCCCATTTGTGTATGGATGGAATGTGGTAGATCTCTTCAACTTCATGTCCATATTCTCCCACAATGTAGTCCAAAATGCATTGAGAAATCTTGTATCCCTACCTGAAATGATTCTCCTTGGTATCCCAAAGTGAAGCCAAACTTGTCCAACGAATAATTTTTTTGCTTCTTTCCCACTAATGGTATTTTTACAATGCATCAAAACACACATCTTGTTAAACCTGTCAACTATTGTTGGATGGTGTTGTCATTGATGTCAACCCATGGAGTTGACTAGGTTTGAATTTGACCAAAAAAACCAGTCATTCATGTCGAATGGATAATGAATTATTCTCAGTAATTGTTAGATTACATCTATGTTGGCATGAATGGGCCTAGACCCAGGTTCAAAGTAACTGCGCAGTCCAACAAAAACCACTATTACCAGCCCTTTTGGTAACGATATACTTGCGCAGACCAAAGTATCACCCGAGGAAATATAGGGGGATGTTATAACCAAGTTTCTACATCTAGAGGGATAGAGGATTGTGTCTTTAGGTATTTTCTTTCTTTACAAAAATTCATAGGTCAAATCTATCAATAATACAAGCATTTTTCAACACATCTATTGAACTTGCTAACAGACTGTGCGATTTTACTTCTTCATGCATTAAACAAAGTAAAAAGCCATAAACAAGACTATGTTATTTAATTACAGATCAAAACTCTTATTCAACACAGACATTCATAAATAGTAATTAAAATAAAACACATCAATAAAACTCAAATATATCCAATAGTTCTTTCATTAATAGCTAGGCCCTTCTCATACATTTAGTTCCACCCTGCGCACACAACTGCAAAGCCATGCGCAGACAGTTGTAGACTTCCTAAGGTCTCTGCGCACATAGCTGCAGGAGCCTTTCCTCTAACCCAATACACAGACTCTAACTCAAAACAATCCTACATCCAAATGCATCTCATAATATCTATCTTTTAAGATTATTACCTGCCTATGAATTCTATCTAGACTCCTTATATAGATTTTTCATTTATAATAACATGGTCCAAAACCATGGGCGGAGTCCAAGGTTCAAAAATAATCCTATCCCATTACATAATAAGGTGCTTTGACCCACCCAAAATCCCCTATGACTCAAAATAGACTCTACGTTGTGTGCTTCACTCCTCAATTTGAGGAGTCTTTCTCTGCTCCTTACTTCGCGGGGATCCCATCTCCAATAGGCCCCCAACATAAAAATGTGACTCATCTCGAGTCACAAAGTTGGTGTGCCATCGATATTTTCTTTGATGATTATCAAGGCATCCTTCAATGGTTGAACCGCTTCGATGCACTTCTTTTCAAACTCTATGACTTCCCTAAGCAACGTCTCTGTAACTTTCTTAGTTGCCTTCAACTCGAATCCTCTGTGCGTCATGTGCAATGATTTCATCTTATTTTCTACAATTTGGGAGAGCTAGCTAGCCTTCCCTTCCCAAGGTTTCATTCTGTATGTAAGTAGCTACTCCTTCCTGCGCAGCTCATTGACCTAATCCTATAATAATTTACCCTCTTGGAGAAAGGTAAGCCACTGCGTTGGTGCTAAGGTCTTTGCAGTGACCTTAATCTGATCCATTTTTTCAAGCTTTTCACCTTAGGGCCTGTAGCTTTTTCACCTGAGGGTCCTCCTGCAATGAGGCCCATACATCAAGAACTTCCAAGCAATGGAACTAGTTTTTGGCTTGATGGGGCCTAGACCCAGGTTCAAAGTGACTGCGCAGTCCAGAAAAACCCACTATTACCGGCCCTTTTGGCAAAGATGTTCTTGCACAAACTAAAGTCTAACCCAAGGCTATATATGGGGATACCAGAACCATGTTTCTTCATCCAAAGGGATAGAGGATTGCATATCTAGGGCTTTTCCTTATTTACAGAAATTCGCAGGTCAGATATATCAATAATACAGGTGTTGTTCAACACATTTGTTGAATTTACTAATAGACTGCACAATCTTACTTATCCATGCATTAAACAAAGTAAACAACCATAAACAAGACTGCGTTATTCAATTACAGATTAAAACCCTTATTCAGCACATACATTCATAGATAGTAGGTAAAATAAAACACATAAATAGAACTCAAATATATCCAACAGTTCTTTCATTAATAGCCAGATCCTTCTCATACATTCAGTTCCACCCTGCGCACACAGTTGCAGGGCCCTATGCACATAGCTACAAACTTCCTAAGCTCTTCGTGCACATAGCTACAAGAGCCTTTCCTCTAACCCAATACATAGACTCCGAATCAAAACAATATTACATCTAAATGTTGTCAATATGATTCTAATGTCTTAATATGTTGTCCTTGATGGAAACTCTCTCGCAAATAATGGAGTATATGTCTTCTGGAGAAGCTCAGTAGTTTGCAGAAGGTATAATAGAATAAATATGTAAAGTCTAGCAAAAGTTGGTTAATATTCATAATTGAAGGTTATATACGTGGGTTAGATCAAACCAAGTCACGTATACACGCAAATACAAACGATCCAAGTCGTGTATGCCTTTTGTGCTCTAAAATTGTAATACCAGGGGGCATTACCATGGTTTTATCCCATAATATTGAGCGTTGTGTCATCTATTTGATTCCGACCAATAATACCACTAGCACTTGTGTGGTTTTGGCTCATGGTATTAGGAAAGACTAAACCTATATAAGGAGAAGCAGATCATAGTGCAATGGTGTGCATGTGTAAGGGTTTTTACTGAATACTTCTTTCTGTAGTATATCTGCATGGGATGGAATTTTTTTATTGGTAGATATGAAACTATGATGCACCCTTGGATATAATGATGGATCAGGACCTCTAGACCTGAAATGAATATGTATTTGATCTAGAGATGATTGGATCTGTGACCTGGTGCATGTTTGCTGAAGTGAAGTGAAGAAATATGGGTAAGTCTATAGATGTGAATCATTCTACAAAATTAATATTAACATATATATATGCTACTTCGTCTTAGTGAGAGAGCATATATACATGGCTTTGTCTCAGCTAAAGCACATATTGAAGTCAGAGTTTTCTGAAGCTTGATGGAGAGGTTATCTTTTTATTACTACTATGTCAATAAATTCTTCATGTAGATCTGAGTTGTTTGAATACTATATATGATGCTGAGTTGAATATGTACAAATCTGATCAATGGATGATTAAATATGTCTAAAGATGTTAACTAAATAAGGTTTCTACAATTCTGAAAGATATCTGTCTGAGAGCCTCAGATCTGGTTCTGAGAGTGATCATACTCTGTGAATTCAATATTCATAGATCTATATGCAATTTGGTGTGAAGGAATGCGCGTATACACATGGATTTAGTAAAATGAAGTAGTGTATGCATGTTAATATAATAAGTGATAAGGGTTGAGATTGATTGTGCATGTTGATTCTGAAATATGGGTTTATTATTGTATTTTGGTTACAGTGATCTTGTTATGCTGCTTGAAGTTTGGGTTAAGTTTATTGGTATTGATCTTTATGTTGAGTTGTGTTGAAACTGTGGGATCCAGTGTGAAAATTGATGAAACGTGGTCTGCAGTGGGTCTGAGGGTTGAAGCCTTCAGTATGGAAGTAGAAAATTTGTGCCAATAGAAGTTGGTGTTACGAACAGGGGGTCATAGCTCCCTTCCAGTATTGACTGGTAAACGAGATCAAGGGGTTGGAGCTCCCTTTCGGTAGTAGCTGGAGAACGAGAGAAGGTTGCAGCCTTTTGCAGGTGGATTACTGTGTACTGATATGAGTCTGCATTAGTACAATATTGTAAGCATATTTCCATGTAATAAATATTGAAGACAGAGATGACAACATCGGTGATTTTCTCCCGAATTGGGTTTCCACCTTAAATCTTTGTGTTCATGTGTGACGCTCTTGTGTGATGATCTATTCTATTATTACTGCACAAATTTACTACTTTACTATCTCATGCATAACTAATAATTTGGGTTTAAGAAAGTTTTTGAAAGATTATCTAAATAGTAACTTTATCTGAGTATACACAAGTTTTTGTTATTATAGTTGCGTATATACGCGAGTTGGGCTAATCAAAGTTGCATATAGAAATCAATAAGAGAAAAGAAAATTATTGTGATTATTGAAAATACTGATTCCCCCCACCCCTCTCCCCCCTCTCAGTATTTTTCCCAACAATTGGTATCAGAGAAGTTCCTTCTTAAGAAGCTTAATCACTCGAAGGAATATCATCTAAGATGAGCAATCAAGATGGGGCAACATCTATCAGGCCTCCTCTCTTCAACGGAAAAAATTTAATCTTTTGGAATACAAGGAAAAGATCATATCTTTAGTCTCTTGGAGAAGATGTATGGGCTATAGTTAAAGGAGGTTATCAATATCCAACCATAGTTTCAGCAGATCCAATAGCAAGAAAGAACTATGAAACCAATGCAAAGGCATTCAATGCATTATTGGGAAGTTTAACTGAATTAGAATTTGTCAAATTCATGCAGTTAAATAAAGCAAAGGAGATATGGGACAAAATAATTATGAGCTATGAAGGTGATGCCAAGGTAAGAAGTGCTAAACTCCAAACTCTCAGAATTCAATATGAAAACTTCAGAATGCATAATGAATAAAGAATTGCTTGTTTATTTTTACATCTAGATGATATTGTAAATCGTATGATAAATCTGGGTGAAACTATAACTGACATGACTCTAGTAGAATAGGTTTTAATATCTCTAACCCCCAAATTCGAGTCAAAAGTGTCTGCTATTGAAAATAAGCAGGATCTACAAAATCTTACTATTGTTCAACTTCATGGGATTTTGACTACCTGTGAAATGAGGAAAGGAGGTCCATCTAAAGTCAAAGAAGCTATCATTAGAGCTACTTCAAAAGGCAAGGAAGTAGAAGATCGAGAAGGATCAGGGTATGTTTCAAAAGAAGAGGAGATAAATTTTGTAAAGAAGCTACAACTTGGAACTGGAAGGTTCATAGGTAAGATTCCTTTTAAATGTTTTTCTTATGGAAGAGTTGGTCATTATGCTGCTAAATGTCCCCGCAAAGATAATCATGAAAAGGGAAAGGAAGTGGAAAAAGGAAATAAGAAACGGTTTATCAATAGAAAAAACTATTATACTCATGAAGATAGTGGTGGTCTATCAAATAGTGAAGAAGGAGAATCTGATCAAGATATTACACTACTCATGGCTTTTGAAAAAGACTATAGTGAGGCTAAATATACTTTTATGGATGCATTAGAAGAAAATGATTTTCTTGAAGAAATTAATCAACTTAAAATAGGTTTGGAAGATAACAGAATTTCCATAGATATTCTAAAGAATCAACTTATAGAAAAGGAGAAGCACAATGAGAAATTAGAATGTGAAATAGCAAGTCTAAGAAAGGAAATTGAGAAAGTGAAAAATTTAAATCTTAGATTTGCTAAAGGATCTGAAACCTTAGATGAAGTTATCAAGGTACTTATCCGAATGGAAAATGGCATCCGCCCATGATATTCATCTACCCATGTTATCCATCCACCCATGCAATTTACCCATGACATTTACCATGGGTAAATTCCATGGGTGGATAGATAACATGGGTAGATGAATACCATGGGCGGATGCCATTTTCCATTTAGATCGGGTACAACGCTCTCCTCTTATAAAGACATGTCTTGGATATATTAGAGAGTCCTCTCAATCTTCATCACCAAGCTATCTAAATGCAACTAAATCCAGCCAGCAACATTTTTTCACTCGGCAAAAGAACCAAGAGACTACCCAGGTAAAGCATGAGCACTTGAATTCAAGGATGAAAAATAACCGAAATATCAATCAGTAGGTAAACATAAATAGAAGGTTTCATTATGACATAAATTTCTTCTTTAAGGGAAAATATTTCTCATTTCATAATTTTGGTCATAAAGTTGTACAATGTGTTGCATACAAAACCATCATGACCAGAGAAGCTAGAAAGCAAAGAAATGATATTGGAGTAAAGAAGAATACTTACAACAAATTTTCTCCTCTTCAATGCGAAATTTAATGTTCTGATTGCAATAGCTTTGGACATGAATAATCTGAATGCATGACCAAACTTCAGCCAAAAGAACATATATCCACAAATTCCAAGGTATGGAGAAAGAAGGACTCACAGGTTGAAAGCCGTGGCATGGCATTATTTGCAGAAGGAGAAGAAAATCAATGTTACATTGATAGTGGATGCTCAAAAAACATGACAGGTGATAAAAATAAACTTCTTTCATATAATTCATTAGAGAAAGAAAAGAAAGTTACTTTTGGAAATGAATCTCCTGCTATCATTAAGGGTAAATGTTCTGTGTTTCTAAAAGAAAAGGTTAAATCTAAAAATGTTATGTATTTGGATGGATTAAAGCACAGCTTGTTGAGTTTAAGCCAAATGTGTGATCAAGGAAATGAAGTTGTCTTTAGTTCAAAAGAATGTGTAGTACGTGAACTTGACACAGGAAAAAAGGTAATAAAAGGACCTAGAACACCAAGAAATCTATATATATCGAAAGGTGACCAAGAGAAATGCTACTTAGGTAAATCTACATAAAATTGGTTATGGCACAGCAGATTGGGACATTTGAGCTTCTCTCAAATAAGAAATTCTAGCAGACTCAAAGCTGTTTATGATCTTCCCAGCATCACTCTGCCTGAAAGTACCATATGAAAATCATGCCAATTTGGTAAGAAAACCAGGGTGCAATTTAATGCCAAAGAAGGATCAGCAAGTAAGCCTCTTGAACTTATACATATTGATCTATGTGGTCTTGTAAGGAAAAAGTCACCTTGTGGAGAACAATACTATATTCTATTTATTGATGACTTCTCTAGAATGTGTTGGATCAGTTTACTGAAACATAAAGATGAAGCATTTCAAAAATTTAAGATCTTCAAACCTTTGGTTGAAAATGAATTAGATCTGAAAATAAAATTTCTTAGATCTAACCGAGGAGGATAATATATATCAGATGAATTCTTTGATTTCTATGAACATTATGGCTTAAAAATACAGTTTTTTGTAGCTAAAACTCCACAACAAAATGGTGTGGCAGAAAGAATGAATAGAACATTTCAATAGATGGCGCGTGCTATGCTTGATGAAATCGTGACTCACGATACCTTTTGGGGAGAAGTAGCACATACTACAGTAAATATTCTCAACAAGGCTCATGTTCGTGTGAACAGTGATAAAACTCCTTATGAACTCTAGTATGGTAATCCTCCCACTATAAAGCACTTTAGAGTTTTTTGAATCAAATTTTTTATCAAGAACAATGATGAAAAACTTGGTAAGTTTGAGCCTAGAGTGGATGAAGGAATATTTCTTGGTTACTATTCTAGAAGTAAAGCATATAAATGTTACAATAAAAGACTTCAGAAGATTTTTGAATGTATTGATGTTGTAATTGATGAGTCTCTCACAGCTCCTAAAAGGGAAATAATAACAACAAATGAAGATGATGAGGATGTATATCTTCCCTCATCAAATAAAAACAATATAGAAGGAGAACCAAACGAATCACCAGAAGAAGATATATCAGGAAAGGCTCCATCCAAGTATGTTCAAAATAATCATCCAGAATCTCAAATCTAGGAGAAAAGGGATCAGGTGTCCAAACAAGAAGAACTCTTGTAGGATCCCCTAGTTATCTGGAATTCTTATCTTCTATTGAACGTCAGAATGTAAATCAAGCTAGTAACGATGAATGTTGGATTCAAGCCATGAATGAAGAACTTGATCAGATTGAAAAGAATCAAACTTGGGAATTGGTTCCAAGACCTCATGATAAAAATGTTATTAGAACAAAATGGATATTCAAAAACAAGTTAAATGAAAATGGAGATGTTATTAGAAATAATGCTAGACTTGTTTGTAAAGGGTATGCTCAACAAGAAGGTATAGAGTTTGAAGAAACATTTGTTCCTGTAGCCAGACTTGAAGCCATAAGAATGTTTCATGCTTTTTCAAGTTTTCAACAATTCAAAGTTTATCAAATGGATGTAAAATCTACTTTCCTCAATGGTGATCTAGAAGAAGAATTTTATACAGAACAACTAGAAGGATTCATTCTGGGAAATGATGAAACACTTTTTTGCAAACTTAAAAAGTATTTATATGGTCTCAAACATGCTCCTCGGGCAGGGTACTATCCTCTTGACAAATATATTCACCAACAAGGTTTCATAAATGGATTTGTTGACAATAACTTATATACAAAAATTGATGATGATAAACTATTGATTATTGTTGTGTATGTTGATAACATCATTTTTGGAAGTAATGAAGAGTCCATGAGTGAGAAAATTTCTTTTGTTATGCAGCAAGAATTTGAAATGTCATTACTTGGGGAAATAACATATTTTCTTGGCTTACAAGTGCAACAAGCAATGGATGGCATATTTCTATCACAACAAAAATATCTCAAGAAAATTATGAAGAAGTATGGGATGGAAGACTGCAAACCTATGAGTACTCCAATGGTAACTGGATGTAACCTCAGTTATCATGATAATTCTCCCATGGTAAATAAACCAAAGTTTAGATATATGATTAGAAGCCTCCTTTATCTAACCGGGACAAGACCAGACATTATGCATGCAGTCGGGATTGTTGGACGATTCCAAGTTAATCCAAAAGAGTCACACCTTAAAGCTGTAAAAATAATATTCAAATATCTTCAAGGGACTCAAGACTTTGGTCTATGGTATCCAAAGAATGCTAATCTCCCTCTTCATGCTTACACAGATGCGGATTGGGTTGGAAATTTTGATGATCAAAAAAGAACAAGTGGTGGTGCATTCTACATGGGGTTCTGATTAGTATCTTGGTTTAGCAAGAAACAAAGTTCTATTGCCTTATCTACAGCAGAAGCAAAATATGTAGCTGCCACATCATGCTACACACAACTTATTTGGATGATGTGACATTACAAGATATTCAAATCAAGTGTTCACATCCTATCTCCATCTTATGTGATATTAAAAGTGCCATCAGTATCTCAAAAAATATTATTATGCATTCCACGACCAAGCACATTCCTATCAAGTATCACTTCTTACGTGAATAAGTGCTTGACAAAAATGTTAAATTGGAGTATGTTCCCTCCAAAGAACAAGTTGCTAATATATTTACTAAACCTCTTCCCAGGGAAGCATGTGAATATCTCAGACAGAAGCTAGGAGTTGTCTTTGCCTCTCTTATCAATTCTGCATAAATATCATAAGATTAAATTTGGTACACTGTTTGCATAAAGGCGAATCGCGTATATACGCGAGTTTATATGCATAAAACCGCGTATGGTTTTTGCTGACAGAAATTCTATGCATCAACTTCCAAATCAGTATGTGGTGTTGTTGGGTAAACTCTGTTGTTCTGGTATTTTTTCTTTCAGTACCATTCTTTGATGAAGATACGTTGATGAATTGGTTGTTGAAGGTGTTCAGGATGCACAGGTTTAGGGGAGCACTTGCCTTGCTGAAAAGAGTGCATTGTTGGCACTATGTTGATTGCTATTATGATCTCCTATTTGAGTTTCTTTGGCCTTGGATATAAAATGTCATATCTGTTATTTGATGAAAAGGTCATGTTGAGACCTATGGTGTAAAATTTTTATATTCAGTCATGTAAGGACTTGTTTAAATTTGTAAACCCACTTGATTGGGTAGTTGAGTCAAATATGTAATTACACTTGGTTGGATCATTGATGTAAGTATGAGTCCTTGGTGATAGGATTGGTCATACTCAGTTGAGTTAAAGAGTCATGTATTTCATTAAAAATTATGTCCGCATATGCTCAGGGGGGAAATTGTCTACCCTTTGCTCTTGATGTCAAAGGGGGAGAGTCTTTGTTGTTTTAACTTTGAATAATGCTTTTGTATCTACAGGATGTGGTGATCAAACTCCATCATGGTTTCCATCAAGTCCAAAGGGGCAGATTGTTGGAAATATGATTCTTATGTCTTAATATGTGATGCTTGATGGAAACTCTTTGGAAAATAATGGAGTATATGTCTTCTGGAGAAGCTCAGTAGTTTGCAGAAGGTCTAATAGAATAAATGTGTAAAGTCCAACAGAAGTTGGTTAATATTCATAATTGAAGGTTATATACGCGAGTTCGTTCAATCCAAGTCACGTATACACGCAGATACGAACGATCCAAGTCACATATGACTTTTGCACTCTAAAATTATAATACCAAGGGGAATTACCATGGTTTTAGCCCAAAATATTGAGTTTTGTGTCGTCTATTTGATTCCATCCAAGAATACCATTGGCACTTGTGTGGTTTTGGCTCATGGTATTAGGAAAGGCTAAACCTATATAAGGAGAAACAGATCATAGTGCAATGGTGTGCATGTGTAAGTGTTGTTACTGAATACTTATCTCTAAAGTATATCTACATGGGATGGACTCTATTTATTGGTAGATCTAAAACTATGATTCACCCTTAGATACAATGATGGATCAGGATCTCTAGACCTGAAATGACTATGTATTTGATCTATTGATGAGATGATTGGATCTGTGACCTGGCGCATGTTTGCTGAAGTGAAGTGAAGAAATATGGGTAAGTCTATAGATCTGAATCATTCTACAAAATCAATATTTACAGATCTATGCGTTAGTTCATCTCGGTGAGGGCGCGTATATACGCGACTTTGTCTAAGCTAAAGCGCATATTGAAGCTAGGGTTTTCTGAAGTTTTCTGGAGAGGTTATCTGTTTATTACTATTATATTTTTGCTATATGTCAATGAAATATTCATGTAGATATGAGTTTTTTGAATATAGTATATGCTACTAAGTTGAATATATACAAATCTGATCAATGGATGAGTAAATATTTCTAAAGATGTCGACTGAATAAGGTTTCTGTAATTCTGAAAAGATGTCTGTCTGAAAGCCTCAGATCTGGTTTTGAGAGTGATCATACTCTGTGAATTCAGTATTCATGGATCTATATGCAAGTTGGTGTGAAGGAATGCACGTATACATGTGAGTTTAGTAAAATGAAGCAGTGTATGCATGTTAAGATAATAAATAATCAGCGTTGAGATTGATTCTACATGCGGATTCTGAAATCTAGGTTTATTACTGTATTCTAGTTACAGTGATCTCGCTGTGTTGATTGAAGTTTGGGTTAAGTTTACTGGTGTTGATATTTATGCTAAGTTGTGTTGAAACTTTGGGATCCAGTGTGAAAATTGATGGAACGTGGTCTGTAGTGGGTTTGAGGGTTGAAGCCTTCAATATGGAAGTAGAAGCTTCCTGCCAGTAGAAGCCGGTGTTATGAACATGGGGTCGTATCTCCCTTCCAGTATTGGCTGGTAAACGAGATCAAGGGGTTGGAGCTCCCTTCCAGTAGTAGCTGCAGAATGAGAGAAGGTTGGAGCCTTCTATAGGTAGATGCCTGCGTACTAATATGAGTCTGCATTAGTACAATATTGTAAGCAATTTTCAATTTAATAAATATTTAAGACAGAGACGACAGCAGCAGTGGTTTTCTCCCGAATTGGGTTTCCACCTTAAATCTTGGTGTTCATGTGTGATGCTATTGTGTGATGATGTATTCTGTTATTACTGCACATATTTACTGCTAACTATCTAATGCATAACTAATATGCTGGGTTTAAGAATGTTTCTAAAATACTATCTAAACAGTAATGTTATCTTAGTATACCCAAGTTTCTTTTATTATAGTCACGTATATACGCGAGTTGGGCTAATCAAAGTTGCGTATAAAAATCAGTAAGAGAAAAGAAAAAGATTGTGATTATTGAAAATATTGATTCACCCCTTACCCCCCCCACCCTCTCAGTATTTTTCCCAACACCAAATCCATCTCATAAGATCTATGGTTTAAGCTTATTGCTTCCCTATGAATTTTATCTAGACTCCTTATATATATATATATATATATATATATATATATATATATATATATATATATATATATATATATATATATATATATATATATATTGCATTTACAATACCATGGTCCAAAACCATGGGTGGACTCCAACGTTCACAAAATAATCCCATCCCATTACATAATAAGGGGCTTTGAACCACCCCAAAGGCCCTATGACTCAAAATAGACTCCGCGTTATGCACTTCGCTCCTCAATTTGTGGAGTCCTTATCTTTTTCTTACTTCACGAGGATCCCATATCCAACAATCTAGATAAAAGCTACACTGTTGGATGGTTGAAAATCCAAGTCCTGTGGTTTGGGCTCACTGGATTGAGGATATACCCTAACATTTTTTAGGGTTTTTTAAGGGTTAAATAATTGAGTTTTTCTTGGATACCAATTTCATTGGATTCTCCTCGAAGAAATATTTCTGGTGGTATGTGGTACGCCACGTGGTTCCTCCTGGTTAGAGAGATAAGTGATTTTGATGGTAAAAACCCAATTTGGTGGGATAAAACCCCAAAAGAAGGTGACTTGGCACATTTCCATTAGTTGTAGGCACCTAAAATTAAGATTAATATTTTCTTGCCATACTTTGTGAAGATACTATCGTAATAAAGGCTTCAAGTCACTATGCACCCATATAACTCCTACATCTCATTAAAAAGCCTAATCTATTTAGGTAGTGCATATTCCTTAGGGAATAATAAAAAAAATACACAATATTCATCAATTAGAATTAAAAATTAATAATTTTTTTAAATCCTAAATTTCTTCTTCAAAATTCACTATAGAAGCCCCTCTCAACTATATAAAACAAAAGCTCATATATCTTCCAAAATAAGTCATCATGGAAGTTTGGCAATAACATTGTTTATACAAAGCTTCATAAGCTAGAAAAAAAGCCCATTTAAGTTGAAATCCTGATGAACATCATGAAAAAATTTCATACCTTGGTTCGCTAAATTTTTGAAGATATGATCTAAGGAATTTAGGGTTTTTGCAGGCTCCCAATTTCCATGTTAAACAAGTCACCTTGGGAAAATCTTCATAACTTCCTCCTTGAGCACTGAATTGAAATTTCGTAAAAATTGAAGAATAGGATGGAATGTAGTTTGTGGGGTATCATTTTTAGGGCCAAAGTTTGATGCAATGACACATTTCAATTCGTACAAGTTAGCTCTACTAAACCAGTCTATAATCAAGTTATCGTAGAAGATTGGGAATAACTATTTATTGAAGAATCCAATATTGATCAAACCTGTGGGGTTGGAAAGAGGACTCAGAAGGATACCACATGAAAAAAATTCAGACCTTGGAGATCTGAAATTACATAGATAAAAATATTCAATATCGAGCTCCTAGAAGGCAACAAAAAGGGTAGAAATTAGTGAAAGGAACATCTTCTAGTTATACAACCTATTAGAGAAGGATGGATTGAAGGGTTTGACCAATCAAAAGATGTGCTTAAATATATGCTGGTAGCTCTCTAGAGATTAAGTTTGACAACATTGATTACAGTGCATCGAGATAACCTGAGATATCTTGGGTTATGCCATCATTTGATAGCAGTGCTAGATATTTGTTTCATTATGTGCAGCCTGCTACGATCATGACAATGATACAAAATTGATGACTATTCATTCATGAGCAGTGTGATTATAGTGTTTTTATGACTATTCATTTGTGAAGTGAAATTTTGTGTTAGTGTTAAGTCCCTATATTAATAGTGTAACCCCTTATTATGTTACTGTAGCCCCCCTTATTGTTATTATTGTACCCCTATAACCCCCATATTGTTATTATTGTGCCCTTACATTATTATTGTTAGGTCGGCTAGGATTACATTGTGGCCCCACTAGGATTATATTGTGGCCCCATGGACTGCTATATATAGAAGGAGGTTTTGTTCATTTGTATCATCCAAGAATTGTTCATTTATGTAATGTGTTGGAGGTTGCCCCCTCGAAGTGGCTTATTTCTAAGGCGTTGATATCTCTTTTCTTCTATTTTTGGAGCTGGTTACACAACATTTGGTATCAGAGCTTTGGATTCTAGAGTTTCGCTACTCCAAACAGGTCATCGTGGCATTTTCGCTATAAATTTTTTTCTACGATGTTTCAGAAGTTGAAATTTTTAGGGTGCGAAGCTGAAATCTTGAGGCATATTTTCTAAAAATTGCAGAGCTTTATTCGCAATATTTGCGGAACTACCATCTGTGGAAGTTAGGTCTTTTTTCAAGCTCCTAAACAGGTCATTGTTGAATTGTCGCTATAATTTTTTTTCTACGAAGGTTCAAAATCTGAAATTCGTATGGTGCGAAGCTGAAATCCTAAGGAAATTCGTCAAAAAATTTCAGAGCTTGGTTCGCAATATTTTTGGAGATATGATCTGTGGAAGGTAGTGTTTTTTTAGGCTCCTGAATTTCATCTCAAAGATGTGATCGTGGGAAACGTTCAATAACTCTCTCTTTGGGCAGTGGATTTGAGTGTCGTAAAAAGTGGTCGCAAGTACATGGACTGTAGTTTCTTGGCTATCAATTTCAGAGACAAAGGACAAAACAGTGACACGTGGCAAGTCGTACAAGTTCGCTCTACTGAACCAGTCCAAAATTAGGTCATTGTGGGAGATTGAACACAACTTTGTCTTGGAGAATCCAAATTAGGTCAGACCTGTTGCATTTGAAAGTAGCTTCAGAGGGCTACTATAGGGCGGAATTTTAGATATCGAATATTTTCAATTACATAGATAATCCAATTTCATTATTGAGCTCCTCAAAAGCAAGAAAAAGGTGTGTATTTTTTTTCCAAATTGCATAACGTTTGTTTGAAAAAGTAGTTTGAAGTGATTCCAAGGGCATATTGAAGAATATTTATCAACACTGGGTTATATAATGCCTCCAAAAAATAAGTCCATACCTATTAAGCCTTCAGAAATCTATACAATGATGCATGAAGAGGAAGAATTGCAGTATGAGATATCAAAATTATGGTACCAAGTGCAACAAGTTTCGATCTTACGAAGAGCAATCGAAGATGAAATAGATGGTTTAAAAGAAGAAATGGAGGCTAAGTTGGATGGTTTTAAGGATCAAATAATAGCTAATATGGATGATAAATTAGTGGAAGATCACAGCGAGCATCAACAACAAGTTCTCCAACTCTCAAATGATAACCCAACTTTGGTGCAGAATCTAATGAAACAACAGGAAGATCAACATCACATAGAAAGAAGTTATGAAGAAGTCATAGAAATAAGAACTCGACAAGTACGATCAATTTCAAAGTATCTCAGCAAGTGGAAGAACTTTCCTATAGAATATTTCACATGGGAGGATGGGAATTTTATACAGAAGCATTAAGAAATAATCAAGCGTTGAGGACAACACTTGTTTGAAGGAGAGGGGCATGTTAAGTCCCTATATTAATAGTGTAACCCCTTATTATGTTAGTGTAGCCCCTCTTATTGTTATTATTGTACCCCTATAACCCCCATATTGTTATTATTGTGCCCTTACATTATTATTGTTAGGTCGGCTAGGATTACATTGTGGCCCCATGGACTACTATATATAGAAGGAGGTTTTGTTCATTTGTATCATCCAAGAATTGTTCATTTATGTAATGTATTGGAGGTTTCCCCCTCGAAGTGGCTTATTTCTAAGGCGTTGATATCTCTTTTCTTCTATTTTTGGAGCTGGTTACACAACAGTTAGCTGGAAGTTATACAGTGATTTGCAGTGATGGTGATATATGGTGTGCACTGATAATCATCTGCAGTAATAGTGATAAACGGTGTGCACTGACAGTGATACAATGATAGATTGATGTGCAACTTTGTGCAGTGATCAATTTGTGGGAACAATGATCAGTGGCTAACAAGATTCAAAATTTATTCTACATCTTCCTTACAACTATTCTACATTTATTTAGAGTATAGGCAGTCCAGTGTGAAAATTTTTAAACATGATCTACCAACTCTTCTAGGTGATCAGAGTCACCTTCAGGTTGTGGCCTAATAACACTTAAGGGTGGCAGGATGGTGCTAGGGCAAGTTGTGGCTCGCATAGGGTGTTGTGGCTGATAAAATGACAGGGCAGCAAAGCATCCTTTCCGACAACATCTGGTAAATAGAGTGTTGGGGCACTCATCAGGTTGTGGCATGATATGTAGGGCGTTGCGGTGTCCTTCTGGTTGCAAAAATATATTAGGGTTTAGTAGCATCCTACAGGTTGTGGCATGTGAATTAGGGGGTTGACAGATCCATCATTTGTAGCCTAAATATTGATGTAACTAATATTTATTTTAAAGAGAGAAGAAGAAAATTACTAGACAAGCATTCAGTGGTTTTGACCTAGAGGGGGTTTTCAACCTAAAAATATGTGTATATTGTTTTATCTTTCCGCATTGTTGTATGGTGTTGTTTACTGTTGATTATTGTTTATAATTGTTGAAGAATAACATTGAT
Organism: Pinus albicaulis; assembly: GCA_034641835.2. Classification (NCBI taxonomy): domain Eukaryota; kingdom Viridiplantae; phylum Streptophyta; class Pinopsida; order Pinales; family Pinaceae; genus Pinus; species Pinus albicaulis. Next base: position 157,312,882 of record CM076582.1, on the reverse strand, counting down.
AATAACAGAATAATAACTAATGCTCTGAAAAGGATTAAAAGTGCTAATTGATAATAAATATTGATTCAACCCCACCCCGAGGTATTTCCAACAATTGGAATTAGAGCTTGGTTAATTCAGTAATAGCTTAACTGCTAGAAGGAAGTTTTTAGAGAATAGAGATGGGAAAGCCAAAGGAGAGAGTTGCAAGGATTTCAAAGGAAGGTACAAGTGCAAAAAAATCTGAAGAAAGCGAGTATTGTGTACCAATCCATGATTTTGATGCAGATAAATATCTATATGTGACCAGAAGAAAAAGGAATTGTAAACTGCTTCAGCTGAACTAAACAAGCTTGGGATTGAGATTGATAAGCAGAAGGAACAGATACAGGTTCTCAATGGAGAAGTAGGTAAGATCACTCTTCTCAAGCTACAGGTTGAGGAGGAAAAAAAAAGAAGGGAGACCTTAAAAATATGGTCTCAAGAAGATATTGATCAAAAGAAAGAATAAATTGATGCAATGCTTGATGAGATCAAGAAACTCAAGGGATCACAAAAATAACACTTACAAGATAATACATATGAAGAAGAGGCAATTAAAGCTGGTAAAGCTTCAGTTGATGAAGGTATAGGCTCCACATCTTCACACGATGATCCTAAGAAGGAAGTTGATCAAAATGAAAAGCCAAAGAAGAATGTTGAAATTCCAAAAACCAAGACAAAATGAGTTAAGAGCAAAGGACAACAATAGACTACAACATTGCCTCCAAAGAAGAATGATAATTATTCCAGGTATGTTCGTTTATTGAATGGTTATTGTTTTTCATGTTCTAACTATAGACATATGGCAAGGGATTGTAAAATTGTTGACATGTATAACTATCAAGGACCATCACATCTGAATGAATCATTCAGGTACGCACATTTATTTAATGGTTTTTTTTTTATGTGCTAACTATGGATATATGGCTAGGGATTGTGAATTTTTTGACAGGTACAATCATTATCCGCAAAATTCTAGAAGCAAGTTTATTTCATCACGAGATAGGTTCCATGATGATTTTCTTAGCATAGAATATATGCCAGATGAGCCAAACATTTAATGTTTCAAATTCAATAACCATGGACATAAATCTCACGATTGAAAATATCAGACAGAATCACCTAGGGACAACATTGAATGCTTCAAGTGTCATAACAATGGACACATAGCTCAAGAATGTAGGTACAATCCTCATAAGGAATTTTACAAATGTCATTGTCGTGAACACATAGCTCATCACTATAGGAACAAAATGGAATGAATCATGAATATTGATGATGATAATAAGAAGGTTTGGAAGAAGAGATGAGTAAAAATATAGGAAGAACAAGTAAAGGATCATTAAGAAGTGCAGAAAGACAAGAATGGCTCAGCATTTATGCTCTCAAGGTTTGTAATAGGTAATCAAGAATCAGTAGTTGCTTCAGATAATGACTCAAGTCAAGATGGTTCATTAAACAATACACTATTTTGAAAAATCCCGCTTGTCGAATCCTTGAATTTTGAAGAGGGAGAGTTTCTATAGCAGTATGTGGCACAGGTCTACAATTGACAAAAAAAAAACATGGAAAGAATGGCAGCTTCAAGACAAATGTGTCAAATCCATAACAAGTTCAGGGGGATAAGAAAATTTAAAGGCTTACATGTGTTCAGAGATTTCCAAAGGAAGGTTTCTTGTCAAGGGGAGCACATGTAGGTTACAGGTCCACAAGGATCGTCATTGAAAAATTAATACAAGAAGGCTTCTCGTCAGGGGGAGCACAGGCGAATAACAAGTCCACATTGTTAGCATTACAATTTAAAAAATAAAAAATAAAGGTCTGGTCATCATTGTAATTTGTGTCTTTGATCCTCTCTTGCCTCCTAACCTATGGTTGAAGGCCCTAGAGGGTTAAAATGTATTTTTTTTTATCATTTTTAACCAAAACCCAAAATAATTTTGAGTCCAATCGCTTCTTTGTGTCATAGAGTTATTAGGGAAAATTCTCTTTTAATAAGTCTTTTAACTACTTTGAGCATTTAAGGTCATGGGTTTAGCTTTAGAAGTCTTATTTATTCACCACGATATCTTCTATCCAAGGCTTAAGGGAAAAATGTGAGAGTCATCAGTTTTTTTAGGAATTTTCTCTAATAGCTACCTTTTACAGAAAATTTGGTTTTACAAGCAAACCCAGTAAGTAGCTATTACCCGAAACATTTGTACAAGGAGATAAAAGAGGCAATATCAGGTAAAAATACACTACTCCTTGAATATTGAAGGTATGCTAAAACAAGAGGTATTACCTTGATGTAAGGTAGCTATTTCCAATTGGAGGATTTATCAAAAGGAGTTGGCTATCTATCTTTTCTAGTAAGGGAACTATTATATTCAAAAAATATGGTTTTACAAGAAAACCTAGTAAGTAGCTATTTCCACAAAATTGCATAAGGAAATACAAGGAGCATTATTCAGAGAAAAGATCATTGTCCTTTGAAATCAATTGAATATCTTTTATATTATGAGATATTATTCTTTTTAAAAAGGGAAATTATTTCTAAATTAGAAGAAATACTATAGGGAATGATTATATTGTTGGTGGAGCTAAGATATAACTACTCATTATAGCTGAAGTAGAAAATGAGGTACAAAGTATCAATTTATTAATGATGCGGAGGAGTGATATGTTTTATGAGGTGAATTGGTGCTCAGATTTGAATCAAATCAAATCGTGTCAATTAAACCACAACATTATTAAAGGCATGCAGACTCCAGAGGATTAGGTTTTCTGTTTTTCATGACCGAGTTCTCCAAGAAGGGTACAGCTAATAGTGTTACATTTTCCAGCAAACAACTTGTCATGTCAAGCAAGAAAGTAGGGATGCATGTAGGGTTTTTGTCTCTAGTTTGAATAGTTGTGCATAACAGGAGCTTAGGTGTTAAGCAGGATGGGTAAAGGTGGAAAGGTTAACTACTCTGAGCCAAAAAATACCAGATTTGTCGATTCCAGAGAAAAACCCCACTTTCAAGCAGCGGACTAGTACAATTTTCTAAAGAAATTTTTAGGGGAAAATTTAGTTGTTGCACAGGCCTTTGCTAAAAGTTTTGATGGGGAGAAAATCAATCTTGGAAGCAAAACCTTCAAAATAACCGAGACCATTATAGCCAGGGCTACCCAAACTTCAGCTACTAGAGAATGTTGGTTCAAAAAGAAAACGCTGCAAGTACATGTGAGGAAAGCATAACCTCTTCCTCAAGACATGAAGTAATAATGAGATATTAACAGAAGAAATTTCAGAGGAAGTAAGCCCTAAAGTACCAGTTTAACACTCTGTTCCACAAACATGCAGGAAAAGGAAAAGCTAAATAAGTATCTAAGGTAGAGTCCCTTAAAATCTTAGCTTCAGTTCTTGATTTTATTTAAACATTTAAGGCAAATCAAAGTAAAATCACACATTTTTAGCTTAATCAACAAATGCATCTATTTACAAGGTTTCCAATAATAGCTACATGTTTCTGAAAGGTAGCTATTATTTCCTAAATTATTGTATAAAGGAAGTGGAGGCAGTTTTTGTTCAAATCTCGAAGGATGATACTGAGCGGTAATTACATACATGCAATATCAATAGAATAAGATGTTTTCAAGTGTCAATTAATCAAGTTATCTTCCAGATATTAGATTCAGTTAACAATTTTTTCACTTTTGCGGGAAAGAGCCAGATGTCATCTTCAGCTGTTAGTTGCACTTTTTGAGTAAGTGATTATACCAGAAAATAGGAGCATTTTGCCACATCACTCCAGCCACTTTGAACTATATGCCATCATGCTATTTATTTTATTATTTGGCACTACTTTGTATTATGGTTAAGGATAAGCTTCACCTTATGCATATGAAAGTAATAACTCCTCTAGAACAGATTCACACTTTTTATGCAAATACCAGCATAATATCTCTTGTATATATATGATGAAACTCAATGGAGAAAAGCTTGATGGTTTGTGAATCTTATACTCATGTGATCAATGTACCCTTTCAGTCAATGATATTGAAGAACACTTTTGAGGACTTATTACTATCTTGATATGTGTATTTTTTATCCTTCTTATGTGTTTCCATACCTAAATATATTGAGTTCTAGCTTGTAGTTTCAATGTTGTTATATGTTGTTATGAGCCTCTTGATGTGTTTATGTACCTTATCAATTTTTATCAATCTTACTTAGTAAGATTTCTTGATGAGATGTGCATAATAATTGGTTAAATAACATTCCTGATGATAGTGACTTTTAATGATGTTCAATAAGATTATTGTAAGTCTTATGATAGCCTTCTCTTATTGATATATTATCATACTGGTTCTTGTGTTGTTTTTCATCAAAGCAGTGGATTTATACCTTATAGACCTAGTGTCCCTTATGTTATTCCATACCTTCTTCCTGCCATAGACTACAAACTTATCTTTTGCTACCATATCAGGCAAAATACCCTCATTGGTGTGAAAGTGAATTTGTCTAAAACCCTTTTCAGTGATTGAGAGCTTTAACCACCTTCCAATAATCCAATCCAAATCATAGAATAGCCCTTGAGCTTAAGATGTTTCTGGTCAGGCACTTCTCACAATCCAAGTGTTGATTCCAGTGCTAACATCTTTTGGTGCATCTGTCGGGAGATGAAGGCCTTGAAACGAAGTATTCTCCCGAGCCTCTTGTTTTAAATTGTTGATGATCAATTCTTGATGGTGAACAAGAATTGGCGACTTGAGGAAGATTGTGATCTTTCACCTGGCGACTCCATGACAAAGAATCCAGAGGCAAATCCATTTTTTTCAGATCCAACACTCTGATGGAATTGATCTTCTCTAAAAGATATGATTTCTACAATTTTTCAAATATAGATGGTTTTCCTAATCCTTTTCCAAATAGAATTGAATGGGATTTTTTTCTTCCAAGGTTTAGTGGCAATGATTGGGTCGAAGTACCAATTGATTTTTTATGGGATTTTCATGAGTGGATTCATACGCTGCATTTTTTTCATGAATATGTAAAGATTAAGTTCTCTAGATATTCTTTGGAGGGTACAACCCTTGATTGGTGTAGAGATCTTCCTAAAAATAGCATCACTTGTTTGAAAAAGTTTCATGATGCTTTTAATTTCTTTTATAAAGATAGGTATCCGGTCGAATGCTTCACTCCAGAATGTTGCTATCAGTTTGATAAGCAAGTTAAAAGTGATGATGAACAACATAAATGTAAATAGTTCATGGTTATACCGTAAGGTATTCAACAACCCTTTTGTTCTCATGATTTTCTTCAAACTACTATCATTCAAGAAGAGGATAAACAATAGATTATTGAGCAGCATGATGAGATATTAGGTGAACATAGTGAAAATCTCATAAATCAATGTTTATTTGATAAATATCCTAATGATGAAGAGCAGGTTTTTATGTCACATTTTCTTAAAGTTTACGGTGATGATCCAATCTATGACAATTATGAATCTCAGCTCATAAAGATGATGATGCTTAGCTCATAAAAATTGCTGAGGAATTATCACCTTTGTTGAGAATTGATGATAAGAAAAACAGTTATGAGCTTATGTTTGAAATGTATAAATCTCAGTTGCATGGATTCACTGCCGAAGAAGAAATTTGTGAAAAAATTGAAGAACAAGCTCTTCATGAAAGCATTGTTCTATCAAAGGAAAGTATGTGTCAACCTATCCTTGAACTCAAAGTTGTTTTGAGTAAGTCTCCTTGTTGATTTTATGATCCTATTGCTAATTATATGGAGTTTAGTTTTCTAAAAGTATCTCTTGTTACTATTCTTGGATTACTTCTCGTCCATAGCAGGAAGTATGGGTCACATTTAGAGATTATGCTTCATACTTTTCAGCCTTTCAGCAGTGGATGCAAAGACATGTCAAGAAATTAGTTGTTGAACAATTTCTTTTGGAAGTTTGTATACACTTGATCAAGTGAATTTTAGCTAATTAGAAGTAGGTATGTACATAAATAAGCTCTCCACTCGAGTATTGGTTTCAATTCAATTTTACCGTGTGATTTAGTTTTCATTTATGTTGAAACAAGTTGTAGAATATCAAAATCTAGCCTATGACCTCATTACCCAAGGGCTAGGCATGCTGGTATTTTTTAGTTAATGAGTAGAATTGTTGGTTGGAGGAATAAGGGCTAGACAGGGCACTAGAACTATGGTTCTTGAAGCCTCACAGGGGGGACTTCATCCCCAATATCAGCCACTGTTAGCACTGCAATTTTTAAAAACAAATTCAAGGTCTGGTCATCATTGTATGTTATGTCTTTGATCCTCTCTTGTCTCCTACCTATGGTTGAAGGCCATGGAGGGTTAAAATGTATTATATTTTATCATTTTTAACCAAAACCCAAAATAATTTTGATTCCAATACTTGGTTTGTGGAATAGAGTTATTAGGGTAAATTCTCTTTTAATAAGTCTTTTAACTGCTTTGAGTATTTAAGGTCATGGGTTTAGCTTGAGAAGTATTATTTATTCACCATGATATCTTCTATCCAAGGCTTAAGGGAAAAATGCCAGAGCCATCAATTCTTTTAGGAATTTTCCGTAATAACTACCTTTTACAGAAAATCTGGTTTTACAAACAAACCCAGTAAGTAGCTATTACCTAAAAAAAATGTACAAGGAGATAAAAGAGGCATTATCAGGTAAAACTAAACGACCCTTTAAATATTGAAGGTCTACTAAAACAAGAGGTATTACCTTGATGTAAGGTGGCTATTTCCAATTGGAGGATTTATCAAAAGGAGTTGGCTATCTATCTTTTCTTGTAAGGAAAGTATTATATTCAGAAAATATGCTTTTACAAGCAAACCCAGTAAGTAGCTATTTCCACAAAATTTCATAAGGAAATGCAAGGAGCATTATTTAGAGAACAGATATTTATGCTTTGAAATCAATTGAATATATTCTATATTATGAGATATTATTCTTTTTAAAAAGGGTAATATAGTGAGCCAAGTATTGAGGGAGAAACAGATGAAGAACAAACCAAGACAAGTGACAGTCATGAAGAAGAAAATGACAGTCAAAATCAAGGAGAAACTAATGAAGATGCCTCTAATAGTGACCCCACAGAAAATGCAAGCAATGATACAGAGATTAAAGATAATGGAAAAAAGATGAAAATTATGAAGACAAAGATAGTAGTGAAGAAACAAGTGACATGGCAAAAAATTACAGTCATGGTGAAGAAGAAGATGACATGGGAGAAAATTAAGAAGATCATGACAAAACTCAAGAAAAAATCACTGATAATGAAGAAACAAATCCTGAAGGCAAAGATAGTAGCATAGAAAAGATGAATAAAACAATGAAGATGCAGAGATAGAGGCAAAGTTTGAAAATGAAGACATTGGGCCAAACAGTGAGGGGGCTAATGACAATCATAATGAAGAAAGCCTAATGACTAATAGCCCTAACAAAAGTGACAGCAGCGATCCCATGAACTCAAAGGGCAGCCAAGAGGATGAAAATGCACCAAGCAGTGATGGGGACACCTCTAACCATGTCAGCAAAGAAAATGATAATGTGAATGATAATGTTGCAAAGATGGAAGATGACAATGCAGAGGACATGGAAGAAGATGACAATGGTGAAGATCAAGGTAGTGATACTAGCATGGGAGAAAATGAAAGTGCCTCTCAAGAAGGTAGTGAAAAACAAAAAGAAGAAAACACACATGCAGGGGTCATTACTAAGGAGAAAATAACTCTTAATGTCACCAATGATGGAGATATCCAGATGAAACTTGTTACACCTTTCCCTCTTACCTATCAAAGAGAAGAGAGGCATGTGTTTGCTGCCTCCAAAGGGCAAGGGGCCATGCCATCCTCCTCAACTCAGAAGATTAACAATGGTAAAAAAAAATTGGAAGAAGGAGAGGAAGATCATGAAAAAGAAAGAGAGTTTGAACTTATTCACATAAACAATGATGATGAGAATGAAAAAATAATTTCAAAATCCCTCCTCCAAGACAGGAATGCACAAATCCAGGACTTGGAAGCTGAATTAGAAATAGCAAAGGATTTCATTCACTTCTATCAGATGAAAAACAAGAAAATGAGTGCCCAACAGGCCATCCATGAAACAATAACACTCAGGTACCAAAAAGAAGCTCAAATATAACAGGTGAAGTTGGAAGAATTCATGGGCACTTATGAGGAGAGTAGTGATGAGGAAGATCAAACTAGAAGGAGACCTAGAACTATGGGTCTAAAGAAAGCGGTAGGAAAGTAAAGGGAAGAAGAATCAGCCCAAGCAGAAAAACTTTCTCTTCAGGAACTCCTTGCACTAGAAATTGAACATAATAGGGAACAATGGCTTGAGAGGGCTATCATACACCTTGACGCCAAGCTGGAGAAAGCTAACAAAGACTTGGATTTACAAATAAGAATTACGAAGCATTATGCCAAAAGAAACCAATTTGCGAGGGCAAAACTCAAAAAGGCACAAATTAAGATCCAAGCACTAAAAAGGGAAAAGAGCCAAGCTAACCTTAGTATTTTGGCTCAAGCTTCTCTACAAGTCTCCCAAGACCCATGAGGCATACTTCCACCAAATTTGGGGAAATTTTAACAAATTTTTTTTTTTTTTTGCAAATTTTGAGGCTAGGAGCATAGCACACCAGGTGCTACACTCTTTTTCAGGGCATCTTCAGGAGGGAAGGCTTGCATTTTTCGATTCCTCATCACTCATATAACATGCTCAGAAATTTTTAGATCAATTGGAGTTGTTTTGGTCCCCCAAAATGGTCAACAACACTCACTTTTTCACCATTCTTCCTATTTTTCAAGACATGTGTTGTGCTCCTACTAGTCTTGGAATTTTCCCTTTCTGGAGAGGGTTCAAAGGTTAGATTGTAAAACCAAGGGTAGATCTGGAAATTAGTCTTCAAGGCCTTATCAATGAGCCATCACAAGGCCTTTTCTGACATCGAGAAGGCCTTCAAAACACTGCTGCAAGAAGACCCATTTTTCTTGTTCCTGTGCTACGCTCCTGGCACAAATTTTCATTTTAAAACACAATGTTGTGCTCATGTGGTTAAAAAGTAAAAATGTGCATTTGGAAAGTTTTAGGAGGCTTTTCAGAGCCTAAAGGTCAATTTCTTTGCTATAAATGGCCGAAAAGATATTTATTTTAGATATTTTGTGCCTTGGGCCTTGCAAGGCCTCAAGGACAATAAAGACACTTATGTTTAGCCAATGGACTTCTAGATACTCTATTGGGTTCCTCTCCTCCTTGCTTTTTATATAGAGCATGAGGATTCATTTTAAATGTGGGGCTTTTGATGTGTTTGAGAGAAATACATGGTTTTTGGAAGTTGAAGAGAAATTTGGTGTTGTGGAGAATGTCGATGATTTGCCTTCATTGATGTTGATGAAGGCTTGCTTGCAGGATCCATGAGTTTAGCTAATGGTGATGTATCTCTTATTTTTTCATGTTTTCTAGTTGACCATATGTTCATCTTTATATATTGAAATAGATCAGAAAAGTATAGGATGAGAAATGTTGTTTGAGGCACCTCAGTCCTCCTGTTTGCCTATTGTATTTATGTTTTCTTCTATTGGGTTAGCTTAAGGAATTCTTAGTCACTCCTTAGGCCCACCTAAGCTTGTCTATTTCATTATTGTATTAATATGCTAGTTTACAAATATGATTCATGGTAAGCCCTGCTTGTTTGGTGCTATCTAAACTCTCTCTTCAAATCTCTCTTTGATGTATTCATTGTTAGGTTAAGCCAAAGAGGTCTTGTTTGGATCTTACCCTTTGTATATGCTTAACAGTTTTCCTCAAAGTTATTTATAGTTTAATGAATGATGTTTAGGAGTTCCCCCTTCAATGCTATTTTTCTCTTACATGTTTTTAAATCTTGAAAGTAGAATCATTGAAGTTAGATAAGTTTTCTTGCTTCCTTTGTTCCACTGGATGTTTTATCTTGAATGTTTATTTGTTTAAAAGTATATTCATTGAGTAAATGGTGTGCCCTATCTCATGATTAGTATATTTTTCTTACTAGTGTTCAAGACCTCCTTGTTCATAGGTATTTGACAAAGGATTCTTAACTGCCCTTTGCCCTACCTTGTTTCCCCAAACTTAATGTCCATCTCACCTCACACATAAACTTTAAAGATCCATTGACTACACTAGATTTTCCCTATGATGTACCCCGATTCACTATTGAGATATCAATGACTTCATAGACTCCATAGCCCAATGTTTGACAACCTCTCATTCCACCTATCCTACTCAATAATCTCACCTCCACAAAAAAAAACAAACAAACAAACCCTACACTTAATAGTTAGCCTAAAATCAACCATCTAAAGCAAACAATTTTACATCTTCGCACATAATAGAGAGAGCCCTTTATGAGTCCTGAAAGGCTAGGTCCTAGGACTCCAAAAATTGGTCTGATGTTACCCTGTGCATTTGGTCTACCAATCTGCTAAATCACGAGAACCTAACATAATGGAGATCATGGTGCGACGGAGTACATAGTAGCCTAAGAACTCTTATAGACTCTTTTAACTCTCCGTTAAACTTGAAATCATGTGATTCGTAATCACCTCGTCAATATCACTGACACAATGGTGATCATGATGCAACCTTAAATGTCAGTGACAATCTAAGTATCCCTTAGGACTTCAGAAACCCTTTTCAAATCATAGAGAACTCAAACTGATAGCCAAGAGTAGAACCTGGTTGTTTCACCATCCTAGAGAAATGATTACCCAGCCGTAGTACACTCATATAAATCTTAGAGTTACTTAGGAGAACTCAGAAAACCCCAAAATATTCCTAGATTTGTTTTTGTGAGTTATTGGTGGTGAACCATAGACATGCATCCTAAAAAAAAACTAAAAACATCCACCTGGTGACTCCACTTACCTCCAATAGGCCTTCTTACTTCACTAGTATCCATAAAATCCCTTAAGATTGTGTCAAATCAGCCCCGAGAAGTTTAGAAATTTAGTCACACATTGTGTGAGTTTAGCAAAAACTAAGACAGGTAAAATTTTCAAAAAAGTTCAAAAAACTTTCAACCTTTCTAAATTTTGAGTTTGAAATTTGGCTTCGCGAAGAATCAATACCAGATCTCATCCGAACCCAAACCCTCCTACTATAGTTGATGACCCAGAAAGGATTTTGTGGCAAACTTATGAAACTGAAAACTTAACTACTGTTGGAACCATTCACAAAGCAAGCTCTGTCCCTGAACATCTCACAGCCTTGCAAGATCCCCAGTTTGACTTGCACCATACGAGAAACCTTTTCAGAACCAAGTCACACAGTGAGATTGATCATACTAACCTCGAGCCCATAGATTTGCAGCATATTTCTAGTAGAGAAAGCATCTCCTTCCACCCCACCTGATTTTCAGCTTCTCCACCACTTCATCTCTTTCCATGCCAAATCTACTCAGGATCAGTCTGTTGTTCCGAGTACTTTTTCCACACCCATCCATATCACCGCTATGCAAACCACCCTGCCTCATCCGACACATCCCCTCACAAACCCTCTGCTTGTACATCCACCATTAGCTCCTATCATGGCAGCTCGGTATGCTCCCCTGGTTTTACCACAACCTTTGGTACCTTTTCCAAATGACTACCAGTCCAGAATCCCTCACTTTACCGAGGCTGAATCTACCACTACCCAACAACATGTAGATAGAATAAACGATGCTTTTGACTACATGGAATTAGAAGAGGAAACCATGAAGATGAGGATGTTTTCCCAAATCCTAGGAGGAGAAGCTAAAAAATGGTTTAAGAACTTGACTCCCAACAACATACATGATCTCCCTTCCCTTTACCAAACTTTCATAAACAAGTGGGAAATAAAGAAAAAACCCCTACAAATCCTTTCTAAATATAACAATCTTAAGAGGAATATGGGGGAAAGTGTCCAAGATTATTACACCATGCTTAACAGTGTCTAAAATGCCCTCCTACCTCATATGAAACCCCCATTAGGTCTTGCCTTAGCTAAATTTCTGGAAGGTTTTGACCTGGACATGGCCTATCAGTTAAGAGAAAGAGAGCCCCTAACTTTAGAAGACATTCAAAAGGGAGCTATAAGTGTAGAGGCCAACTTAAATGAAAAGAGAGCTAGGCTGAGATCAAAAAAGAGGGTAACCTACAAAGATGAAACCATGCCCTCAACCTCTTCATCTGATTCCAAGATTAACAACCTACTTAGAACCATGGAGAGAATGATGGAGAGAATAAGCATAAATGAAAGAGCACCCCCTAGGGAGAACCAACCAAATCCCAAAAACAGAAATCGGAATCAGAACTTCAGAAGAGACCCACCCCAAAATCAGACAAAGGGAAAATGATCAACAAATTAGGCCACCCTTCCAAGATAACTATGTAGATGAAGGGGAAAGAGATATTGAACAACCAAATGAAAATCACCTAAACTTAATAGGATCTGATAATGAGGGTGATGTTTTTCTCACATAAGAAGAACAAGGTTTCTTCTCTTCAGATCTAAATAAAACAAGCTACAAATACTCTAAAGACTGTGAGTTGGGATTGGAAAACGCCATAATGGAAGTCCATAGGTAGTATGATCTTAGGAGTAAGAAAAACTGAGACAAAACCAAGAAACACAACTTAGACATTGATGTTCGGAAAACCTCTGAAAAAATTCTTAAAAGAACAACAGATAATACCAACACCATGGCTAAGAAAAATGATCATAACAAAGACAAAACTAGCCAATCAAGTGGTGACACAAGCTGCCCTAGTACCTCTACTAGTGGCCCTGAAAAAAAATTATTGTCTAAAGCCCCAAATCAAAATCAGAAAATTAAAAATGTAGAAAAATTTATGGCTGATAAAATTGATGTAAATATGTCTAAAACACAAATGCCTTTCATCTTTGAAGGAGATATTGTTAAAATTAAGATAACCATGCCTCTCACCGAAATGATTACTCAAGGTACGTACAAATCTCAAGTTCTGAAAGTTCTAAACATAGGGAATGATATCGATACTTTACACTTGGCTGATGACACACCTGAATTGTTGTTCGGCCCCAAAATAGAAGGAAAATATGAAGAAGGAGCCATTCCCCCTTTCTATGTTAGCCTAAACATACATGAAAAAATATTACACAATGTTATGCTAGATTCTGGTGCCTCGCACAACCTCATGCCTAAGGTAGTCATGGATAGATTAGGCCTAGAAATAACCAAACCTTACAAAGACTTGTACTCATTTGATTCGAGCAGATTCAAGTGTTTGGGCCTAATCAAGGACCTTTATGTAAATTTGGCACAATTACCGACTCAAAACCTAGTTGTGGACATTGTAGTGGCAGATATCCCCCCCAAGTATGGCATGCTTCTATCTAGATCATGGAGAGCCAAGCTTCAAGGGAACCTTCAACTAGACATGTCCTATGCTACCATCACTGTTTTTAACCAGACAAGGAGATTATATGGTTAGCAATCAAGAAAGGCCAGAAAATACACTACTTTATTCCATACATTCAGGTCTTGATTCTTTCATCTTGTATAATGAAAATGACCTTGATGAACAAGTGAATGAAAATGACAAAGATCTAGGAACACTACAACAGTCAAACCCACCTCTTTTAAACCTTCCATTTACTCCCATCATGGCAACATGGTATGCCCCCTTAGTACCACCCCAACCTCTAGTTCCTCTACTAAATGATTATCAATCCAGAATTCCCTAGTTCACTGGAACTCAATCTACTGCTGCCTAATAGTCTGTAGACAATATGTTTGATGCCTTTTACCTCGTGGAATTTGAAGAAGAAACCATAGAAATGAGGATCTTTGCCTGAAGCTTAGGAGGAGAAGCCAAAAAATGGTTTAAAAGCTTAAATCCTAGCAGCATACATAATCTCCCTTCTCTATACCAAGCATTCATGAATAAGTGGGAAAATAATAAAAACCCTCCCCAACCCTCACAAAACTACAGCAGCCCTGAAAAACCACATAATGATAAAACTAAACTTGATATTCTGCAAACTAAAAATAAAATTTCAGGAACAAAATTCAGTTTAGTATATGAAACAGGTTGGTCAAGTGAAGAACAGACCCCAAAGACACAAGTGTTCCCTTTTCCCAATCTAGAAGAGCTTAAATACTCTCACATAATAGAAAAATTTGGGAATCTGAATCAAAAGAGTCTGATGTTTTTACCTTATATAGCCACCTCATTATCAAACATTTTTTGTCCCCCCAAAAAATTTGTTGACTCTCACAGATGTTGCTACGAATCCCAAAGATATGTATGCTGAAACTGATATAGAGAAATATAATGTAGGCAGCCTAGGAAGGCCCAAAATGATTAATTTGTCCATAACCTTGTCATCACAGAAAAAATTGAAATACATATGGTTATGCAAGAAGCTTCAGGATGCTCTTGTATATAGGAGTAAAAGCTTAAAGCCCCATAACATAGACATTATTCCTAAGGGGTCTTCTTTGAAGAAAAACCATGAAAACCTTGGGCAAATTATTTAACAAAGAAATCAAAGGGATGTAGGATGTCTATACACTTTAGGTACCTAGGCAAAACCTCCATAAAATAAAAAAATCCTTCTCCCAAGATAAATCATCCTATGACAAGGGTAAAAGTTTCTAACCAGATGGCATTGTATGGTAGTGTTTCAGGTTACCATTAGATGATACCACTGCAAATCAATCAACATAAAGACATTTTCGAAATTCCTTGGAATAAATACTTGTTTGACCAAATGCTTCCTAGGCTATGGATCGCTGAAGATACCTTCCAAAGAGCCATGGCTCCTGTTTTCAATTTTTTCTCCATGATATACGTTGATGACATCCTCATTTGTTCCAAATCTGATAAAGAACACCTTTTCTACCTAAGGAGGACCTTTGACAGAAACAAATTTGGGAAGAAATACTCAAAGGAGAAATACCAAGAAGAACATGGATTGTTTGAAATTTTTTGGAAAAATCCTGGTACCATGTTTTCAAATGGAGATACCCATGTTTTCTATTTACAAGGGCTGAATGAAAAAGGGTTGTTAGGTGATCCTGTTGATGACAGGGTGATCAAATACCATGGCTATTTAGATTTTTAGTTTTAATTTCTCACTCATTGTACATACCATTGTTTGATGAAAGGCCATAAAGACAAAAATACAAAAACAAAGAAAAATAGAAAAAGAGGGCATATTTGAAAAGAAGGTACAACCCCATACCCAAAAAATGGTGATACTGAAAGTGTGCAAGCTTAAATGCCACTAATGGTGAAAAAATAATGTCTTCTTCAGTCATCTAGCCTAATCATGGTTGAACATGTTTTAAATTTATTGTTGATAGGTTAGTGAAAGAATACTGGTCAAATCGTTTTAAGCTTGACCTGTCAAAAGAAAATAGATTAGGAATGAAAGACATTGGTTCCACATGCTTAAATCTGAACCAAGGAGAAGGATAGGGACGGTTATAAAATGATGAAACATAGCCCTCACACCTTCTAGTTTTGTTTTCTTATGAAAATAATGTTTGTGTGCATTTTTTCTTGATGCCACAACTCATGATGAATCATATTGTCTAATCCCGATTCAAATCGTGTTTTAAATTTCTTGTCGGTAGCTTAGAGAATGAAGTCTGTCATACTGCTTAATCTTGACAGTCAAATAGTCTAGGTAGAGAATAAGGAGAGTTCACTAACATAATCTGAACTCTTGGAAGAAATAAGTGTGGAAGTAGATAGTTTTTTTTTGCTTTCAAAAGAAAGATGTCATGGGTTCGCCCGTTCAAGTGCACCCAAGGAATATAAAATGTTAGAAAAGTAGGTTGGGTAGGTAAAGATGAATTTGAGCTAATGATGCTTTCAGATTATCAAAATCACTAATTCAGGGAAGCAACAGCAAAAGAAAAGAAGAAAAATCTACCCAATGGATAAGGCACTGGTCTTCATAAACCAAGAGATCTGAAGTTCTGGACACCTCCTGAAAAGGAGCTGCCCTCCCCAATTGGAGCCACTGTTAGTCATCAGTAATATTTACCTGTTTAGATGACTAAATGCTTATCCTAGATTTCTAGAAACAAAATTCACAAATCTTGTGAGTTCTAAGAAATCTCACTGCCTTCATTTCCCTTAGGAATATTTTTTCATTGTTCTACCACTCTATCAAGGCATGGCCAATCTCTCACTCCCAGAAGATGAAATCATGGACTTATGTCCCTCATTCTCACTATGTTTTCCACCTCAGACTCTACCACTTTGCTTCTGATTGACTAAGCCTTCTACTTTTACACCTTGGTTTTCCAAATAGCCTAAACCTTTTCCCCTATTCACCAAGTGCCTCAATCAATGGTGATTTTAAACTCCCTTTCTAGGCTCTTTAGATAAATCAATCAAAGATTTCAATTTCTAGGATTGCAATGCATAAAGGTTTGTCAAAACCCTGTTTTCACCTCCAACCCCTGATTCACGTTTTTCAGTCAAAAACCTATTCTAAGAGATATCCTAATAGGTCATGTAGGATATCCTAGGTTATGCATTGCTTTGGCTTTCTAAACTCACTATTTTACATATGCCTAAAGGTGAAATAAAATGTAAAAGAAGATGAGGTCATGATTGTCCAAAGGGTATAAAAAGCCTTCAAAAGGACCTCCTTGATCAAAGCATAGAGTCTGCAAAAAAGACAGTTGCCTATTTTAAAGAATTTCTACAAGAATGGTTTATGATGGTTATCAGCAGAAAAAAGGCAAGGTGAGAAGCCAAACTCCATAAGGACGGTCACAGCAGAAGAGAAACAACATGCCCAAGTAAAAAAGAGTATCAGTGGTTTTATGATTGATTGGTTATGAGGTGTTTCCCAGCAAGAGGTCCATGCAAAAGTTTAAAAGAGACAGAGATGCATCAGCACCATCAAACATAAAACCAAAGTTTCAAGGAATGATGAATAAGCAAGGGAAAAGGGCCCTTAAAAGCTAGAAGTCTAAAAAGGTAGGAAAAAGTGACCTAAAGGTCATAAAACTCCATTAAAAGTTCAAAAGGCTTTCAGAAGACATTTGAAAGGAGGCCTCCATGTTTGAAATAAGATAACAGGGGTTTTATTTGTCACTATGGAAAAAAGGACAAATTCTAAAAGAGTATCAGTGAACGATGCCTAAGTTTTCAAGTACAATCAAAGGATTGTCAAAATCAGTATGAGGGAGCATAAGTTCTCTATCAAATAATGAAAATAGTGAGCCCAATAGTAGTGATAAAAGGAGCAGTGACAAAGATGAAAATAGCAGTCAAGAAGAGACAGAGTTTGAAGGAAATTGCAGTGGACAAAATAGTGAATATAGTGAGCCAAGGAAAAAATAGTGAATATAGTGAGCCAAGTATTGAGGGAGAAATAGATGAAGAACAAACCAAGACAAGTGACAGTCATGAATAAGAAAATGAGAGTCAAAATGAAGGAGAAAATAATGAAGATTCCTCTGATAGTGACCCCACAAAAAATGCAAGAAATGATACAGAGATTGAAGATAATATAAAAACAGAGGCAGATTATGAAGACACAGATAGTAGTGAAGAAATAAGTGACATAGCAGAAAATGAAACTCATGGTGAAGAAGAAGATGACATGGAAGAAAATGAAGAATATCATGACAATGCTCAAGAACAAAGCACTGATAATGAAGAAAAAAATATTGAAGGCAAAGACAGTAGGCATAGAAAAGATGAAGAAAACAATGAAGATGCAGAGACAAAGGAAAAGTTTGAAAATGAAGACATTGGGCCAAACAGTGAAGGGGCTAATGACAGTAATAATGAAGAAATCCTAATGACTGATAGCCCTAAAAAAAGTGATAGCAATGATCCCATGAACTCAAGGGGCAGCCAAGAGGATGAAAATGCACCAAGCAGTAATGGGGACACCTCTAACCATGACAACAACAAAAAATGACAATGTGAATGATAATGTTGCAAATATGGAAGATGAAAATGTAGAGGACATGGAGGAAGATGACAATGGTGAAGATCAATGTAGTGATACTAGCATGGGAGAAAATGAAAGTGCCTCTCAAGAAGGCAGTCAAGAACAAAAAGAAGAAAACACACATGCAGGGGTCATTACTAAGGAGAAAAGCACTCTTAATGTCACCAATGATGGAGATATCCAAATGAAACTTGTTACACATTTCCCTCTTACATATCAAGGAGGAGAGAGGCATGTGTTTGCTACCTCCAAAGGGCAAGGGGCCATGCCATCCTCCTCAACTCAGAAGATTTCCAAAGGTAAGCAAAAAGTGGAAGAAGGAGAGGAAGATCATGAAAAAGAAAGAGAGTTTGAACTTATTCACATAAATAGTGATGATGATAATGAAATAATAATTTCAAACTCCCTCCTCCAAGATAGGAATGCACAAATCAAGGACTTGGAAGCTGAATTAGAAAGAGAAAAGGATGTCATTCACTTCTATCAGATGCAAAACAAGCAAATGAGTGCCCAACAGGCCATCCATGAAACAAGAACACTCAGGTGCCAGAAAGAAGCTCAAAGAGCACAAGTGAAGTTGGAAGAATTCATGGGCACTTATGAGGAGATTAGTGATGAGGAAGCTCAAACTAGAAGGAGACCTAGACTATGGGTCTAAAGAAAGCATTAGCAAATCAAAGGGAAGAAGAATCAGGCCAAGAAGAACAACTTTCTCTCCAGGAACTCCTTGCACTAGAAATTGAACATAATAGGGAACCATGGCTTGAGAGGGCTAACATAAACCTTTAGGCCAAGCTAGAGAAAGCTAACAAAGACTTGGATTTACAAAAAAGAATGACCAAGCATTATGCCAAAAGAAACCAATTTGCGAGGGCAAAACTCAAAAAGGCACAAATTGAGATCCAAGCACTAAAAAGGGAAAATAGCCAAGATAACCTTAGTATTTTGTCTCAAGCTTCTCTACAGGTCTCCCAAGACCCACGAGGCATACTTCCACCAAATTTGGGGAAATTTTGACAATTTTTTGTTTTTTGCAAATTTTGAGGCTAGGAGCGCAACACACCTGGTTCTACGCTCTCTTTCAGGGAATATTTAGGAGGGAAGGCTTGCATATTTTGATTCCTCATCACTCATATAACATGCTCAGAATGTTTCAGATCAATTGGAGTTGTTTTGGTCCCCCAAAAGGGTCAAAAACACTCACTTTTTCATCATTCTGCCTACTTTTTAGGACATGTGTTGTGCTCCTACCAGTATTTGAATTTTCACTTTTTAGAATTGTTTCAGAGGTCAGATTGGAACAACAATGGTATATATCGAAATTATACTTCAAGGGCTTTCCAACGAGCCATCACAGAGCCTTTTCTGACATCGGGAAGGCCTTCAAAGCACTGTTGCAAGAAGACCCATTTTTCTTGTTCTTATGCTACGCTCCTGGCATAAATTTTCATTTTAAAACACAGTTCTACGCTCCTGTGGTTGAAAAGTGAAAATGTGAATTTGGAAAGTTTTAGGAGGCTTTTCAAAGCCTAAAGGTCAATTTCTTTGCTATAAATGGCCGAAAAGATATTTATTTTAGATATTTTGTGCCTTGGGCCTTGCAAGGCCTAAAAGACAATAGAGATACTTTTGTTTAGCCAATGGAATTCTAGATACTCTATTGGGTTCCTCTCCTCCTTGCTTGTTATATAGAGCATGAGGATTCATTGTAAATGTGGGGCTTTTGATGTGTTTGAGAGAAATACATGGTTTTTGGAAGTTGAAGAGAAATTTGGTGTTGTGGAGCTTGTGGATGATTTGCCTTCATTGATGTTGATGAAGGCTTGCTTGCAAGATCCATGAGTTTAGTTAATGGTGATGTATCTCTTATTTTTTCATGATTTCTAGTTGATCATATGTCCATATTTCTATATTACAATAGCTCAGAAGAGTATAGGATGAGAAATTTTGTTTGAGGCACCTCAGTCCTCCTGTTTGCCTATTGTATTTATGTTTTCTTCTATTGGGTTAGCTTAAGGAATTATTAGTTGCTCCTTAGGCCCACCTAAGCTTGTATATTTCATTATTGGATTATATGATAGTTTAAAAATATGATTCATGGTAATCCCTGCTTGTTTGATGAAATCTAAACTCTATCTGAAATCTCTCTATGATTTATTCATTGTTAGGTTAAGCCAAAGAGGTCTTGTTTGGATCTTTCCCTTTGTATATGCTTATCATTTTTCCTCAAAGTTATTTATATTTTAATGAATGATGTTTTGGAGTTCTCTCTTCATTTATTGATGCTATTTGTCTCTTATATGTTTTCAAACCTTGAAAGTAGAATCATTGAAGTTAGATAAGTTTTCTTGCTTCCTTTGTTCCACTTGATTGTTTATCTTGAATGTTTATTTGTTTAAAAGTATTGTCATTGAGTAAATGGTGTAACCTATCTCATGATTAGTATATTTTTCTTATAATTATTCAATACCTTCTTGTTCATAGGTATTTGACAAAGGATTCTTAACTTCCATTTTCCCTACCTTGTTTCCCCACACTTAATGTCCATCTCACCTCACACATAAAATTTAAAGATCCAATGACTGCACTAGATTTTCCCTGTGATGTACCTCGATTCACTATTGAGATATCAATGACTTCATCGACTCCATAGCCCAATGTTTGACAACCTCTCATTCCACCTATCCTACTCAATCATCTTACCTCAACCAAATAGACAAACAAACTCTACACTTAATAACTAGCCTAAAATCAACCATCTAAAGAGAACAAGTTTACATCCTTCGCACAGAATAGAGAGAGCCCTCTCTGAGTCCAGGAAGGCTAGGTCCTAGGACTCTAAAGACTGGTTTTATGTTACCCTGTGCATTTGGTCTACTAATCTGCTAAATCACGAGACATTAACAATATATATATATGATGAAACTCAATGGAGAAAAGGTTCGTGGTTTGTGAATCTTATACTCATGTGATTAGTGTACCCTTTCAGTAAATGATATTGAGGAACACTTTTGAGAACTTATTACTATCTTGATATGTGTATTGTTGATCCTTCTTATGTGTTTCCATACCTAAATATCTATGGTTCTAGTTTGTAGTTTCAATGTTGTTATATGTTTATGTACCTTATCAATTTTTATCAGTCTTACTTAGTAAGCTTTCTTGATGAGATGTGCATAATAACTGGTTAAAGAGAATTCCTTATGATAGTGACTTTTAATGATGTTACACCATTTTTTGGTCATCTAACCCATTATCGTTAGATGAACCCAAGTACACCATGTAAGACCAATTTTACCCCAAGTAAAATCGCTTTCACCACATTTGTGTACATTTCTTGGTCATATTTAACCCAAAACAAGGTAATCAATTAAATAAATCATTATTTATTTAATTATTTGCTAAGAATAAGTTATTTAAATCACTATTTAAATATTATTCCTAGTTAAATTTGACTAAATCATTTTTAAATAATTAAATAAACCATTATTTATTTAATTATATTCCCCTCATCTCCCTTAAATAATAAATAAATCATTTATTTATTCGTTATTTATAATTAAAGGAATTGACCCAAGTCAAAAACCCTTTTCCCTCCAACAAATATAATAAAATATTCCTAGAGGGTGATTCTAGAATGGGATTAATAATATTTTATTCATGCACCAAGTTCTAGAACACCCCAATATTTTGTTATAAATAGAAGGGTTTTCCCCATTCATTAGTCACCTCCATTGTATTAGATCACACTAGATCTACTCTTGGTCACCATTTCCATTTGTTTGCATTTTGAACTCCCATTGAGTTCCATGTTTGTTAGGGTTTTCCACATTAACCAAAGAGAGGAATTTTAGATCTGAAACACCGAGGACTTCCAAGAACCCATCCCACTGAGGAGAACTGGAAAACACCTTTCTTGTTTTCCTCTCAGGTGCCCCATTCTTTAATATAATATAAGATTCTTTTTATACATTGTTCTTGTCTTGTTCATTGGATGCATGGAGCTATTTTATATCTTATCTGCTTAATATCTTTTATGCTTAGATCTAATTTTATGCAGAAAACTTAAGGATATTTTGTAGCCATACTTGATGTTAGGGCTACTTGATATTTTGCAGCTAAAGTGATATTTTACGACGAAAGAATCATACTAACAATTGGCGACTCCACATGGGTTTTCTTTTGCGACCACTGTCGTTTTCTATCTTCCTGCATATCCAGCTGTTTCAGACCCTAGGGTTTCTCTTCCATTTTTATTTTTCCTATTTTTTCCCATTTTTATGCTAGTTTTCCCTCTAAAACCCTCAAACATTCAAATTTCTAACTTCCGTGTGTTTCTGGCCTTTTTGTGCAGGTGACCGACATCAGCGGCTGCTAAGACGACAAAATTTTCTGAAATCTACCGCCGCCAGACCCGGATCTGCAGGTCGCACTTATTGGCCCAAAAAATGCGACTTGGCCTTGAGGTTGCACTTTTCTGCCCTAAATCTACGACCTGTCCTGAAAACAGGCCCAAACCTGTGACCTGCAATTTTTTCTACCCTCTACCACCACTTTTTCTGGGTTTCACTGAAGCTTCTGTCAGGGTTTTCCAGCCTCTGTCTCCACCTGTTCAAACCTGTTGCTGATCTATTTCACTCACCTAAGTGGGACTCTTGCCCTTAGGGCTTTAGTTCCCTCCATTTTTTGTGGGAGAGTTTGTCGCTCTTTTCAGACATCTGAATTTCCAGAAGTTTCAGCCTTATTTCAGATCTGATAACCTCCTGTTCAGATCCTCACAGGTCAACTTTTCTTCCCTTTCTATACACTGCCTTTCGCTTTGTTTGGGTTCATCTCTAGGGCCACCTCTTTGGCCCCCCTCTTTTTAGTTGATCTCCTATTTTCTAGCAGCAACCTTGCCCCTGCCTCTTTGCTTCTTTCTGCACCACTTTTCATCAGATTTCTTCATTAGATCCTAGTCCCTTCGGACCTTAGATCTATTGATCTCTTGTTAGCGTGCTCTACCCCTTCTATACTAGTTTTGAGAGACCCACCTTCTTGGGTTCGATTTCTGCCTTTTTAGCTGCTAATTTTCTGTTCTTGCAGTCTTATTTACTGCAGATTTCTTTTCCATTACACAACACACTTTTTCTTTTACTCTCAAAACGTATGGGTTTAATCAATTAAAATTAACGCACACCGCACACTGACCCTAAGTGAAGAAGAGCCTGGTTAACACCACCTGGAAAAGACTCTAAAATTAATCGACACTGCACCTCCTTGCCCTTGTTGCGTCTTGCTTTTTCACCTTGCTGCCCTTGTCGGTCTTTCTTCTTCCCATCATCATTTCGCCTCCAAGGCGTTTATCCCGGTGACTTCTTGGCCTTCACCCTCAGTTTCCGGTTGGTCAACTTCCTCCTTCCCGTCATCATCGAGTAAGTCCTCCCCCAAGTCCACACTCTGACTCTTCCTCTGATTGTTCGGGTTCTCCCCGTCCTTCTGGTTCTCCCCCCTTTACCTCCACCATGTCTAGTTCTGGACCTAGCCCTAACCTCAGTTCTACTGTTGGGTCTGCTTCCAATGGATCCACTATGGAACCTACCTCGACTGCCCCATTACTTCCGTATATGGCTGGCCTCAGTCTCCCTGACTTCAATCAGCTTATCAATGATCCTATCCACCATGATGTCAGTTGGCCTGCTATGCCAACCAAGCTCCCCTCCGACATTCCCAAGTTCGAAGGCCTTGCTAGTGAATATCTCTCCAATCATATCTGATCTTTCCACATGTGGTGCTCCTCTAATTCCATCACCGATGACTCCATTCTTCTTCATTTATTCCAACGCACCCTTACTAGCGAAGCGTCCAAATGGTATGTTGATCAACCCACCTCTTCCCATAACACTTTTGCAACCATTTCCCAAGTCTTTTTGTCTTATTTCCAGCTCCCTCTCCGATACGACACTGGCACTGAACTCTTGACCTCCTTTCATCAATCCTCTTCAACACGTATCTCCGCTCATGTCCAGGAGTGGCGACGAAGACAAAGCTTATGCTGTGTTCCCCCCTTTGAAGATCGATTTTACATGGATTGGTTCCTTCGCTCTCTCTTACCTCCCATTGGCAAAGATGTTGCCTCCCATTTCCCCCAAACTGAAGAAGCCGCCCTTCAAATCGCCTTAAAATATGACCTTATCTATGCCCAGTATGGTTATGTTTATACTGTCCTTCCTGATCTCCCCAAGCCCGGGGGCACTAACGCCTCCAGGACCTCTCACTCTGCTGACAGTATCATCGGCGCCATGTCTCATACCTCTGCTCCACCTCTTATGCCCTATGGTTTTCCTCCCAGCGGGGCCAGCACCTCCATCACCTTTCCCCATCTCGGTAACATGTATCCAGGCTTTGGCATGCTTCCTCCTTTTGCCCACTCTCCTACTTACCTCAATGTTGCCCATTCTCACCCTTACCCTTATCCGCTGCCTGGTGTCCCAGCTCCTCCAGCATTTGCACCTCCCGCTCCCTTGCCTCCTCCACCCCCACAGCTGCACTTCCTACCCCCTCCAGGGCACGTATTTGCGCAACACGGTGCGACTACTCCTCCTCCTTCTCAATGGCGGAGGAGAGGCAATCCATCCGCCTCTGGTAATCATGGACCCAATACTTCTAGTATTGACCCTAACACTTCTACCCAGCCCCAAAGCTCCCAACCCAAGCAGGACAGGTTGCTTCGCACAAATAAGCCATGTTCATGTTGCGGTGTTTTCGGTCACTACACTCACGATTGTCCCCTCTTACCACAAATGCGACAAATGTGGGAGTCTCACGCCACCATTCGGGGACAACACTCCTCTCTCCCTGTCCCCCCCATTACTTCTACCTCTCAGCCCATTGTGTTTACCGATCCTTTCCCTCAACAAGGATTTGTGGCTACTCAATCCCCTCATGCCCCGGCATCCACTCAACCTTCTCCTTCTGGTTCTTCCAATTACCAGATTCTTATGATGTCCTTTGACCAACCTCTCACTGTTGACCTTAACCTTCAAACTCGGTCTCGTCAATACTCCCCGCCTCTCGTACCGTCTGTCTCCGAGTCCCCATCATCAACTTCTACAGAGCCTCTATAGACACCCAATGGTCCCTTACAACTCCCTCCACCCAAAGTTGAGGTTCACACAAAAATTCCTAAGGGTCCATTACGCCGAATTGCTGCCTCTGGTCGAGCTGCCCATTCCTACAGCATAGTAGATGATCTGGCGGAATCTCTAGTTGCCATTTCAACACTGGAGCTCCTCCAGTCATGTCCTTCTCAAACGAAAGCTCTACTATCTGCCGTGGGTGCTGTAGATCCTGCTGATGACCTATTAATTGTTTTTGACGCCCGTCAGTCAGACCATCCCCCTCTTCCTCCTTCAGTTGCTTTCCAAATCCCAGTCAAAATCCGAAATGCCAATGTCGCTCGATGTATTATTGATGAGGGGGCATCTACCTGTGTAATGTCCGCTTCGGTTTGGAAACAAATCGGATCCCCTGAGCTGGCCCCTTCCACCATCACCCTCCGTGCGTGGGATTGCCATGCCTCCCAACCCATTGGTCTTTTTCGTAACTGCCCTATCACCCTTTCCGGTAAGACTATTTGTGTCGACGTTGAAGTTATCGATGCCCCTCTCGACTACAACATCTTTTTGGGGCATAGTTACACCTATGCCATGTCTGCCGTCCCATCCGTAGTCCACCGCAAGATGTTTTTCCCTCATAATGGAAAGATCGTCACCATTGACCAGTTGTCGTATCATGAACCTAAATCTCAGACCTCACCTAAGTCCACCATTTCTACTGTCACCAATAAGAAAACTGTCGATTATTTGACCAGTGTCTCCCCTGGCGTCTACAAAGACTCCTCTTTGCTTGGCACCTTCCCCGGTCCCCCCCCTCCTCCTATCTCTGATCCTAGCTTGGCGAATGTTTCCATGATGCAATCGTCTCAGGCTGCCCTCCCGCAACCTGCTCTGGCTAGTCAGCAACCTCCACCTCATCCGACTCACCCTACTCCTAGCCCTTCTCCTCAGCTGTTTCCAACTCTCCCACCGGGTCCTTCACCTCCCCCTCACACCCCGGAACCTCCTTATCCTCCCGCCTCGGTTCCCTCCGGCCTCCCCCATTTAGGAACCATCCCTCCTGGCCATTACTTCGCTGGTCAAATCCCTTTCCTTGGCCCTCCCCCTGGCATCTATTCAGTTCCTGTCATGGCCACCCTTTCCCTACCTAATTTAACTTTGGGCATACCGGTATGGTATGTTACTCCTCCAACCGAAACCCCTCCCGGCCACCCTAAACCATACATTGTTGTGACACCAGTTCAACCGATTCCCATTGCTCCTCCCACCGCTACGGTACCTCTAGCCCCGTCGCACAACCCTCCTCATGCTGAGACTGCTACGGGTAAGAAAAGAAAAACTCACAGGGGGGACCAAAGACAAAGCCACCGCTCTCGATCCTACTCCCCCTCCACCCACCAAGCCTTGCGCTTTGTGTGATGTTGTCGGTCACGCCACCCATACTTGTCCTGAGTTGCCCCGTCTCCAACCCATGGTCAAAGTCGCGTTCCCTGAATCGTCAGCCCCAGAAACCTCTGTTTCCTCTGCCCCCATACCCAAGAACCCAAAGGCCCTTCGCACCAACAAACCCTGCGCTTTATGTGGTGTCCATGGCCATTATTCTCACAATTGTCCTCACCTCACGCATTACCGCACCTCTTTAGAGGTCATTCACGAGTATGAAGTGGAATAGAATCAATCCGCCTCGCCCATCCTTGCTCAGTATGCGTCAAGTTTACTCAATATGCGTCAAGTTTACTCGAGGATCCTCCAGCCACCATTGACATCCCTCCCCCTGATGTTGAGATGTACGAATCTGCTGCTCCTCTATTGTACCTATCATCATCCGCCCAACCCTCGGAGTACATCCCCTCCGTATTCACTCTGCCTTTTTCCTCTGATCCCCCTTCAGCGCCATTCTTGAGCTCTTCATGTTTTGACCATCTTTTTACTTGCTCTTCTGTCATCTCCCCTGATGACCCATTTCTGCACCTTTCCTCCATGAACAATGATCTCGGTAGCTTTGCAGCCTCTTGCGGTTTCCACCACCTTCCCCTCTCTTCACCTAACCCCGATACTCCCATCCGTCTCTATGATGTACGTCACAACACAAGTCCCCGATCTTCCTCACTTCTCTTATCTTGTGATGCTGTTCCCTCGACCCTCTCGTCCACTCATTACATTGGTTACGCCGATGGTGCGAGTCGGTATTCCCGAAACCTCGCCTCAGCCGCCTGGGCCATCTTTACCCCTGTGCATACCCTTGTTCTTGCAAATGGGGTCTGCATTGGCACTGCCACCAATAACCAGGCCGAGTATGATGCCATTCGTGGTCTCTTAGCTGACGCTCTCTCCCATCGCATCCTCCATCTGCAAGTTTATTTAGATTCCCTGCTTATTGTCTTACAACTTAATGGCATCTACCGTGTGCATAATCCTATCCTGTTTAGACAATATTTATGGGTGAGACTTTTGATACGGGAATTTAGATTTATTTCATTCAACCACATCCCTAGAAGTCACAATCACTACGTAGATCAGATCGCAAACCATGTTCTAGACTGGCATTTATCACACATAAGACAATAGCATCCACAAAATCCACATAAAACTCATATATATATAACATGTGTTTTAAAGTCCATATACTTTGAAACCTATGACATGCCCATAGCATGTTACAAAAACCACTACTACAAAAATGGGGGGCACCACTTGCCCCTACATCACTACTAGGGGGCACCACCTGCCCCACACCTAGTCACTCTCCGGAGGATCCCGAGCCAACGGCTCTGCTCCCGCAGCTCGTATATCACGCACCGTCTGCCCGGCCATCGCCATGCGTCACATGATCCCTCGCCATTCTGAGGGGAGCCCAATACATAGCTCTATGTATCGGTCGTCTAAATCCTGCCATCCACGCTCCGACACACCGGTCAGCAATCCCTCACATCTATGACGGAGGTCCTCCACCAATGTGGCCATCTATTCATTCTTTCCTGTCCTCGATCCACTTGCGCCTGTAGCACCTACTGCTGTTGGTCATCCCATATATCCGGCCGGTTTCACCGGAGCTATATATGCATCCCAAACAATATAAGGATTAGTACCATGAATACTAGTCACAAACTATAAAAAGGAACATAATAGATTAGTTGCTTGTCACTTACCATCCGGTCCCCATACTCGACCAGGTGGTAGTGGCAAATCCGGATCTCCCCAATAACTCATCCCACTATAGGGATAGTCGTCTATGTATAACGGCATCTGGTCCCAATGGGCAAAGAACTCTGGTCAAAACACCCTCCCGACCGCCCCTCCTCCTCCTCTACTCAGTAGTCGTCCCCACCGACGCATCTGGGGCTCTCTCGGGCCCCCATCAGGCAACTGTATACGAGGTCGTAAGGTTGGGATCTTCTCAAAAAAGAAAGAGCACAATACCGTCCCATACGCACAATCATGATTCACTTTCCACTTACATAACGACAATTGTCGTTTCAGCGACACCAACATCATCTGGGCCCACCCATAGTAGGTCCCACCCAACACACTCTCTACAATCATCATCTACCCTCTAGTGATGTGATGGAGCGCCTGACTGCCCAAGATCCACAACACTACTGCAGCCACTGCCCGGGTCTCCAACCTCTCTAGATCCCCAATAGATATCTGATTCCCTTTGACTCGGATGCTCGGTCGACAATGTCGCTCCACAAACTCCATAATGTTACGCCCCCGTGGTAACACTAGCTGCGTATTTCCCAGTCAAGAAATACAAATCCTAGACCGTCAACTCGATCCTTTGCCCCTGTACTACAAATTCCTCCTAATCCGGATCCCAATAACTAATAACGGGCCAACAAGGGCTCTCCAGCCCTCATCAACGGGTTCTCCAAAAATTTCAGAACCCCATGTCTAGCCAGTGCATGACGGACACCCTGATCCACCTCGATCTCCGTCCGTAGTGTACCCAAGTCTCTCTCTCTCCACTTTATTCGTATATCTGCCATACCTACACAAAAAAATCATTTTTGTCAGCCTCCAGATCAACAAAACTGCATTATCTTACACCAAAACAGAATTTCAGCCCATAACAACACTGAAACCTCCCACACCTAGCAAGTCGCACTTTTTGGGCAAAGCCTGGGCCAGGTCACACTTTTCAGGCCAAAACATGCATCCCAGGTCACAAATTTTGCCCCAAAAAGTGCGACCCGACCATAATGAGGAAGTAGGGACGGTTTCTGGAATTTAAAACCCTAATCTGCAATTTCAATCCATCAAAAACAAAGCTTAGGATTAGGCCTCTTACCTGCAACTGACGGATTGCAATTCCAACGGTCGGTTTGTCCGCTACGATCGCCGCAAGATTTAGGGCCTTCTCTCCTCTCCACATTCACCACAGCTACACAAGCAAATGAATGATTTTGGAGGGAAAACGCCCTATTAGAAGAAAACCCCTATTTTTTCTTTCGCCCGCTGCGACCAAACTGTAACCTCGTTTGACACACCGTCTGCACCATTGGAAAGCTCTCACCGAGCACTCAAATGGGTATCTGTCAGTTTTTTATGTTTTAATACTTCACCAAGACACATTTGGTCCATGAAGGCCCTTTTCATCTCTCCTCCAAAAAAAAAATCTTCACTTACAACACTTGTACCTGGGGCACCACTTTGCCTCCTTACTTGTCTTTGTTCGTGTTGATTTTTGCCATGAGATACCCTATTGTACTCATGTTTTTATGGTTCCCCATCAGACCTTTACCATATGGCAGCACCATCAAGTCGCCCTTGTTTAGAGCATCTGAGTTGAGTCATCATCAGTCCCAGAGTCCATCTCACGTCCCTTTGTATCCCGCTATAACTCTCCACCCTTCATTACTTGGTCCCCCTCTTGTGTTGCACAGTATGGCCCTCAGTCCCATTGTCCCCTATCCATCATGATATTGTGTCAGTCGCTACCAAGCCATCCATGCTTTTTATGCTCTAACAAGGGAAGTCGTCCATCCACCACTTAGTATCCCTCATTTCATCATCATTAGTGTCCGTCTGTTCATCGCTCCACTATTTTCTCTCGTGCCTTAGTTGGGGTTCCCTTATTGCCTCACCCATGGTGGACCTACTTCTGTCGACATCAGCTCATTTAATCCAAAAGTCAGGTCTAGGGGCAGTGTACCTTGGTTCGAGCTCTTTTCAGTCGGATCGTGATCTATACACTTGATGGTTCAGTGATGCAGCAGCAGCTATTGGTGATACCCGAGTGTGTGTGAGATGTCTCAACCCTCAGGAGGGGGTGGCCCTGCAGGTAGCCCCCCACATACCCGGATGACTTCTTCATTCCAACACTTGATGCAGCTCCTCTCATTTGATGATATCGGCCTCAGTCGCTTGCAACACCTCTTCGATTTGCACGTGTCGGTCCGATTTCACGAGCCCTTCCCCGTGTGTAGGGGAAATTTGGGTGTATTAGTATCTCATGTACTACCATATTATTGTATAATTCCTGACGATTATTCCAGGCATCGCATGTATGTGGGATTCATCATTCTTGATTTCTGGCTCATGATTAGGCCAACACCGGTTTTACTATTGCGTTTCGTGGTTTTCCGGGCGCCTTATTCTTTGTACTATTGTCTCGGCGGGCATAGGTATGCCTCCCCTGCCGCCTTTCACATTGGTACCACATCATACACTTGAGACTTGTTGCACCTGTAAGTCTCGTCTCCTTAGGGTCTAGTCCTCCACCACTTTAGATTACCTTACATTCCTCTCTTTCATTTATATCTTGCTGTTTAATGATTCAGTTCTTACAACGTACTTTGGTCATACGATTTTCTCCTAACACTCGTACGTTGGGGGGCAATCTGTTACACCATTTTTTGGTCATCTAACCCATTATCGTTAGATGAACCCAAGTACACCATGTAAGACTAATTTTACCCCAAGTAAAATCACTTTCACCACATTTGTTTACATTTCTTGGTCATATTTAACCCAAAACAAGGTAATCAATTAAATAAATCATTATTTATTTAATTATTTCCTAAGAATAAGTTATTTAAATCATCATTTAAATACTATTCATAGTTAAATTTGACTAAATCATTTTTAAATAATTAAATAAACCATTATTTATTTAATTATATTCCCCTCATTTCCCTTAAATAATAAATAAATCATTTATTTATTTGTTATTTATAAATAAAGGAATTGACCCAAGTCAAAAAACCTTTTCCCTCCAACAAATATAATAAAATATTCCTAAAGGGTGATTCTAGAATGTGATTAATAATATTTTATTCATGCACCAAGTTCTAGAACACCCCAATATTTTGTTATAAATAGAAGGGTTTCCCCCATTCATTAGTCACCTCCATTGCATTAGATCACGCTAGATCTACTCTTGGTCACCAATTTCATTTGTTTGCATTTTGAACTCCCATTGAGTTCCATGTTTGTTAGGGTTTTCCACATTAACCAAAGAGAGGAATTTTAGATCTGAAACAATGAGGACTTCCAAGAACCCATCCCACTGAGGAGAACTGGAAAACACCTTTCTTGTTTTCCTCTCAGGTGCCCCATTCTTTAATATAATATAAGATTCTTTTTATACATTGTTCTTGTCTTGTCCATTGGATGCATGGAGCCATTTTACATTTTATCTGCTTAATGTCTTTTATGCTTAGATCTAATTTTATGCAGAAAACTTAAAGATATTTTGCAGCCATACTTGATGTTAGGGCTACTTGATATGCATAGCTAAAGTGATCTACTACCTAAAGACTCATACTAAGATATGAGGGTCATGAGTTTATTGAAAAATCTAAATTAACCTAGTAATTAGCTCCACATAACACATAACACGATAAATACCCTCCAAAAACCATGCTATATAAACATGCCTAAATGATCTTCAATAAAATATGGCTCCAGGTGGAATGTAGTGAAGTCAATGAATGATAACCTACAAAATAAATTTAACATGAACTACAACCTACAACATAAATTTCTACACTGAAGTGTGAGTAGCCAAATAGTTGACTAATTTTTATTAATCCAAATAGAAGATTAAGTAGTTTGACAAAAATAAAACCAAATCAAGAAATCTAGGAGAGAACTACTTATTGGATCCTAAGAACCATGAATAAATCAAAACAATAAATATAATTGCATAAATGATCTCAACTACTCCATGAGACTAGGAAACCTAAAGGATTTATCACACAAACCCACAATATTAAAATCATAATATGAATATAATGTGATATACATATGCACATTATGTTAATACATATTAGTAACATCCCTATTATGTACCCAACCATCGAAGTATACACTTAGGGCTCCTGTTGGTGCAGGAAAAGTATTTTCCAGCGCCTACAACAATGCTAGAAAATGAATGAGAATACAGAACATGGAACTTCCCTTTATGCAAGTGGACTTAGAATATTCTCAGAACATGGAACTTCCCTTAATGTAGGTGTAGTAAGATATTCTATTAAGAGGCTTCCATGGGACTTAATCTAAGGCTAGTAGTTGTTGAGTGGACTAAAGCAACTAGAGCTTACGAAAATAACTAGTGGTAGTTCTTACACTAAGGGAAGAAATATATTATTCGAATATCTTTTCTAATGTTTTAGTTTCGGAGTAGTAGCCTAGGGGAGGGATTATTTTGGATTAGAGCAGCTCCCTAGGAAACTGTAATGACTCTCTATTTTCATTTCTGAGCTCATATTTATTATGTGTATTTCATGCACTAAGGGGTTCGATAGCCTTGTCATGAAATTAAGTTCTTAGACCATTATGTGTATGTGCTTCTATATTTCATGTTAGACCTTTATATGTATGCACTTCTATATTTCATGTTACCATTGGTTCTCAAGCCAGTATTTGTATGCAGTGGCATAGTAATGTACAACTAGTATATCTTAGGGGATAGAGTATGGCCTACAGTGTGCAATGGCATCCAAGTGTATAGCTCGTATAAAGTAGTTAGTATTTTGATATAGTATGTGGTGTACAGCTGGTGTATTTTCAACTTTGACTATATGCAGTGGCACCAAATTGCATGAGAAGCAAGTGTTTGATAATACAAGTCAGTGGCAACCATTGGCATGAGAAGCAAGTGTTTGACCTAGTTCCACCTATGCCACTTGAAAAAAAGAACTAGGGTTCTTACAACTAGTGTATTTGAAATTCTTACTACTTGTATTGGAATCGAATTGAATGAAAAACAAGTCTTTGATAAATATGGGGGGGTGGGAACCATTTTCTGGGCGTTGGTAACCATTTCCATTTCAGTAGAGCACGCAAGGGGAAAAAGTTGAATTGGTAAATTATTGGAACCTGCTAGCTGGACATATGGGAAAGAGTGGCCACCTCAACTGCTATGAGCTAGATGGATCAATGCTCTGTCAGGTGTATGGGCCTGACACTTTTGCAATGTTCAAAGAAGCTGGCTGGGAGCCATTTTTCCAGCTCTTAAGAGGGTATGATCTTAAGCTAACCAGTGATTTCATTGATTCTTTTGATAGCAATAGATCTATGGTTCAGGGGATGCTATTTGATGTAATAGAAGAAATCATTTTTGAGGCAACTAAAACACCATTTGAGTGGGGAAGATGGTTTAAGAGACAGATGGTACAAGGAGTAAATCTAAATTATTTTGTGAAGGATGACATCCAAAAACATTTCTGGAGCGTTGGGGTGCACATAAGAATTTTAAATCCAGAATGAGTTGATCATATGAGGAATATTCAACTTTATTTGACATGTGATGGTAATTTTTCCAAAATTTTATTATATCATATGCGATTTCTTGTGCATTTGGCTACTTTTAAAAAGATTAACTTGCCTTTTTACCTTCATCAAAGCTTTCTTAAGATGGTGGCCTCTGAAAGAAAAAGGAGGGTTTGGTACCCACATGATGTATACCACCATGGGTTTGATCAAGATGATGTACACCCATGAATTGAACAAGAAGGCATAACAACCGAGGAGGACACTGGGACACCTGTTTCCTAGAAGGCATAAGAAGAAGAAAATTGTTGCTAAAGAGACCGAGAGTAGTCAACAAGCTACTGGAAAAGCAAAAGAAAAAACTAACGAGGGAAAAAAATAGTTAGAGGTCTAGGAGAGTGAGAAAGATGAGATTTTTAAGGAATGGAAAAAGAAGGGTGAATATCCTATAGAACCTTACCATAAAACAGATTATGCAAGGAGACCAAGAACCAGAGCCACAAACAAACTAAGACTGGAGTTTAAATCTAAATTGAATCCCAAGCTTAAGGAGCCTATTGTCATTGAAGATGAAAATGAAGATGAGCTTTCTAGAGATAAGGAGGAGTTTTTAGCAGAACCAATGCCACAAGCTCCAATAGCTGAGAAGACCCCACAGAATAAAAGCAAAAGAGAAAGAGCCATAAGGGAAATCTCAATAGATTACAAGCTAAGACTCCTTGTAGAGGCAACAGATGGCATTGAAAGTTAGTTTCTTTTGTCAATAGGGACAGAGTTTGTTTTGAAAAATGTATGATGGAAAGATTGTAATATTAAATGGTATCTTTCTCAGATATCATGTATCTTAAATTTTTGTACATTTTGTACTCTGGAAATTTTTTAAAGGTTTTAATATGCATCTTGATTTTGTGATAAGTCTGACCACTAAGTTAATCAAACTAGATAAAGGATTGAGGCAAGGGTGTGTTCTTCTCCCCTTTTCTTCTTAATTTTTGCGGAATGATGGCAAAAAGTGATAGTGGAAGCATAACGGATGAGGATTTTAAAGGGATATAGATTGTTAACTCATTTTATGTCTTGTAAATTTGTTATTTTTGATAATATTTTCAGTTCATGCATTAGCTCAAGAACTGATGTGGACAAGTTGAAGGAAAATATTAATCTCTATTGTTTTTCCATTTGCATGATCATTAATTCAAGAAATTCCTCTATTTATTTTACAGAATTTTATGTTGATTATAAACTTTATTTTTCTCAAATATTTCCTTGCATTTAAGTATATTTGGAAGATAGGATTAAATACTTAGAGCAAGTTTTTGTTAGGGAATGGGGTGCATGTCTACACATCCAAATGCATATTGGACAGCAAATGCAAGAATGGTTGATGATTTTTCTAATAATATGTGAACTTTTATCAAGCTTAGTATTCAACTATTTTATGGGATACATGGCAAATGTTTTAAAATGTTAAAAAATATATATCTTATTTGTGGAGAGAAAGGATAGGAGAATGAAAATACATGTATTTTAAACTTCAAGTATATATATAGGGATAAAAATGGAAGAACCATAAACCTTATCAAATTACAGGTCATATATTCTCAGACCATGCACAATAATCCAAGTGTTGTGATAAGAAGATCTAATTTAACACATCAGATACAAAACAAAACTTATGTGCATGTTTAGCTTTTGGTCGATTATGTCTAATGCTGAATAGAAAATGAATATTGACTGCTGCAATCCATTTCCCTTCTTTTGACCCTGACTCTCAAGCTGCCTATCAATCTGATATGATCCACTCAAAATAAAATGAGATGGGCGGCACTAGGCAACAAAAGAGAAAAATCAAGCTGGGAATTGAATTCAAAATTCACTGAATTCACTGGTCTTAATGTCTAGGTGAAATTAGACACTTGGGTAATTTGAATGTTAACATCTTCATTTTTGAGTTTAGAAATGTATCTAATGGAGACATGGTGGGTATAAACTGTTTAATACTGGCAAGAACAAGAACAATAAAAAAAATTGGACTCTGAACAAATAGAGGACTAGAAAGAGAAAGGATACTTAGAGCTAGAAGACATAAAATTTTGAAATACAGTAAGTTGAAATTTGTAAAATCTCTTGTGTTGTCTTGAAGTGCAAATTCATCATAACTTAAAACAAACTTTATCCTCTAAAGACACTTTGCATTTCTTTTGATAATTGAGGTATTAGTGGGAGAAAATCACATGTTTGGTTACTGCAGGTAAGCATCAATTAAGGTAATGAAACAATAGATTAGGACTCAAATGAGTATCAGTTACTATGTGGGTTTCAAGACTTACGTGTGACTCATGGAAAATTATAAGTTAAAATAGATTGGGATTCAAATTTTTATTGATTAATATGTAGGTTTCAAGACCTACATGTGACTTTGGGCTTTCATTAGTGAACAAGCAGGATATATGCTGTAATTTAGTATAGTGAACAAGAAGTGATTGCTATAGTCTCTTTTTATCATTGAGTACGTTGATTAACCTTACCTTGGTACAGATCATTGATATAGTTGTGAGTATTCCTTTTAATAATCAATTAGATGAATTGTGATTGGATTTCCACCTTTAAATAGATATCTTTATATGCGTAAGAGATCAGAATACACAATTTTTTCCAAACAATGTTTACAATGAATGTCTCATAGAGAGCTAAGCATAGTTGCAAAAGAATTGTTGAATGTGGAAGTTTTACTTACAAAGCACTTTGTGACTATTTTTCATCCTGTCAACAAACAACTTTATTTATTTTTCGATTATCCAAAAAATTTGTTAAATTTTTTCCTTTTGCTCAGCCATTTGTTGTTGAAATTAAAAACACATAGTTTGTTGTTTGAATTTAATCTAGAATGAATTTTGCAGTATCCTTGGATATAACATCAAACAACAAAATAAAAGCTTGAGTTCATCATGAAGTTTAGAAGACAATACTTTTATTCTACCTTTATTGAAGTGATGATTTTGTATTGTAATAAAATGTTTCTTATATATCCATCATTACTGTACACTACCACCATTTGTAACATCAATACCACCATTTTCTAGCATTGTTGTAGGCGCTGGAAAATGATTTTCCAGTGCCTATAGGAGCCCTGGAAAATCATTTTTCAGCGCCTACAGAAATCATTTTCAAGAGTTGTTATATGCAATGTAGTTTAGATATAACGTGTTCAAGGGCTATGTTGTAGGTTATAGTTCATTTGTTATGGAAAATGCATAGAAATTGTTGTAGGTTATAGTAACTGTTCAAGGGTTCTGTTGTAGGTTATAGTTCATAGTTTTGCAAGGATACTATGACATCAAACCATCAAATTTAAGGTTCATGGAGAGATGGAAAGAAAAATTGGAGGTGACTCACATTTAGTTGAAAAATGTAGTAGAAAGGATGAAATATTAGGTAAATCATGATCAAATGGAGGTAGAGTTTTAGTTGGGGACTTGGTGTTCTTTAGGTTGGGTAGTGAGCACCTTAAGTCACTGTCAAGTGAGTTGGAACTTCAAAAATGGTTCAACTAAAAAATGTTTCTTGGTGATGCTAGGTCATTTAATTGCTTATTTTTTTGCAAATTGTGAATCAAAATGGCAAAGAAATGGAAGGCTTTAATAGGCCTTGAGGTGCAACAACCTAAAGATAAAATTATATTTTTCTGGTAAAGATCTGATCTGGTCTGAAATATCTAAGGCCAACATGAGTTTTGATCGAGTTACAAAAATTCTTCTACATAGAGTGGATGATTTCATTAAAGGAGAGGAAATTAATCCTGAGGCTCCATGTACCTTACCCGAAGAAAGGCCAAAACTTCAGCCTTAACCGAAAATCCAAGCTTAAGGGGGAGTGTTACCCTGCGATGGGAATTATAAGTATTTTAGAGAAACCTTCTTTAGATGTTGGTATTAATAGTGATTTATTATTTTTCATATCTTTTGACGTATTAAAATTTGTTATGTAGTTATGCTTTCTCATATGGTCTAGAGGATAGTAGAGAAAAATGTACAAGCACACGAAAGAAGACATTTTTGAAGAATAGGGGATGCCAATGTCATTTTATTGTAAAGGTTTTGGCTCAAAGCCCCCAGATAACAATAATAACATATAGAATGTATGATCATGAAGATGGGGAAGGATGGCCCTGTCATGGAAAAAATGACATTTCAGGTGATGCTACGTCTCTGCATAAGCCAAGGCTTTCAAGGGACATGGTTTCTTATGTTGAAAGTTGTTTTTTTTACAAGTGCAACTGTTGAAGTAGTTTGTAAAATGCATATTAAAAAATATGTTGACATAGATTTCGAGGACCAAGATAGGGATTTTTTCTTATGCAGAAAATATGTCATAAACATCTATAATATTTTGATGAAAGGAAATTACCAACTTCATAAAAAATATGAAATGAGTGTGAATCTTTGGCATGCAAAAAACCAAACTGATTTCTTCTTTTTCAAAAATCCAAATGGTGAAAATGTTCCTTTTATAGCTGGAATAAAGACAAATGGATATTGGAGAATATGGTTAAGATATCCCATAATAGCTTGATAGGCATGGATTCAACATTCAAGACAAATAATTATAGGGTCAGTATTGTTGCAACGATTGATTTAGTGATTTAATTTTGATTGTAATCAATCAATATGATTAATGCTGTGCAATTAACTTAAATTTTTTTAATATGGCAGTATGAGTTGTACACACTTGTTGCGTTTGACGAGCAACAAAGTGGGGTTCCCGTTTCATGGGTGGTGATGTCATGTAATACATCACATGATATATCGTTGTGGTTGAGGCACCTAATGCATAGGTGTTATCAGCTTCGTCATGATTGGAAGGTCAATGCCTTCATGTTTGATGATGCATTGGCTGAAATTGTTGCTTTAAGGTAAACTCAGTCTTCTTATTTCACATTGCAACTTTTATTCAATCTAAATATTTCTCACTTAAAATGAATCAAATATGGCAGGAACACCACCAGGCGTGAAGTAATATTGTATGTTTTGCATTTAAGGAGGGCATGGCTCAAAAATGTTAATAGGTTAGCTAGTACTACAAAAAAAAGGAAAAGATATGTTCAATGAGCTAGGCCATATCAACAAAAATTGTTCGAATGATGAAGTGCCTACTGCAATAAATGGATTTGTCACCAAATTTGCAACTGAGGTGAATTTTTTAGAATATTTCCACAAGAATTGGATTGTCAGTGATAATTTTAGTAAGTGCACATACTCTTTCTTGTGTTTATTCTTTTTTGGTCCATAAAGATAATAAATATTTACTAATTGAGTTTTTACATTTAGGGATGTGGGTAAAAGGATGCCGAGAGTTTCCTCAAGCAAACAAGGAGAAAAATAATGTTGTGGAATTATATCACTCTTATCTCAAGACTACCTTTCTCTCTGATCATAAAAAGAAAGGTGCTCGTAGGATGGATTGGATATTTTATACTCTCCTCACAACTATTAAACCCTTTTATCGATTCAAGGAAATTTTGAAAAACAAAAGGTTTTATAGAATCATTTATCACCTTCATATACTTGATGATCTATGTATTAGCCTTGGGAAGCCCTTTCCATTCGCACTACTATTCCTTTAAAAAAAAAAAAAAAAAAAATTTGAATTCCACGCGACCGCCCCTCGGCCTAACACACGAGGTCGCTGTCCACACATATTTGATCTCGTGTACACAATTTAAAATATTAAAAAATATATAACTCCATATATTTTGGATGGGGTTTACGCGTTACACCAGAAGCCCACCTATAGGAGCCTGTGGCCAAACTGTTTCCCAACTGAAAAAACTGTTTTGAGGAAACATAAATACACCTCATGGGGAAGGCCTTAGGGAGGAGAGAGAAAGGAATTGATACTATAGCCTGTTATAGCCTAGATCAAGTTTGATTATCTCTATGCCTCCTACACTTCCCAAGTTCAGGAAACCCTTGTTTCCTTCTTTGAGATGTTCACCTCCTTTATGTGAGATCCTTGTGCACCTTTTATGGAAGAATATTGTTAAGGCTTGGGCTGGACGGATCCAGAGGATGGTTTCACTTGGATTCGTGGCTTATTTCAGGTGATATTTCTCCACATATTTTACATACATCAATAAATAAGCTTTGTCCCATTCCCGATGTCATGATATTATATGCTTTTTATACATGTTAATGATCTTGTAATTGATAATTTCATGTTATCTTTTATAAACTTATATGATCTAACCTACTAACATTTAGGATATATGTGTCATACAACTAGTCTATGTGCTTTTTCTTGAGTGAGTTGCAAATCTTGAAGCACGTGGAGAATCAGAGGGTTTGCACTCTACAAGAACAACCTCAAACGTAGGACATACGAGTAAGGTCATCTCTCCCTAGTTTACTAGTTTAAGCATTAGGACCTTTAGTTTGATTGCTTATTGTTGTTGTATGCCTTTCGCTCTGTTAGGTCCCTCAACCTAGACCTTAGGGTAGTTTTCCCGCAACAGAATTGGCGACTCCACTGGGGATTAAATCCATGTAATTCATAGTTCGGTTTGTTTTCTCTAGATTTTGGGTTCCCTCACTGATCTAGTCACTTTCCCAATATTTTTGGTTCTTTACCCATCCAAGAAAAAGCCCTGATCTTCTGGATTAGGCTTGGATTTTTTATTTTTCCTTTTTTTTTCTTTTCTATACGTAGCTTTAAGTGCACACAGCCGCATATACATCTATTTGTGTCCAAAGAAACACGCGTATATGTGAGTTTCCTTAGACGCAGACGCGTATACATGCATGTTGCACACTGGAAATCTGCGTATGTCTAGTTTCAAATGAAAATTTAATTTTTGGGGTCCTGTAAGTCCTTTTTTCCTGATTTTGGTTACTAATATAGAACCTTTGATATGTCTGGATAGTGTTTCTGTTTGCTGTGTATCAATTTCTCTCTTTCTTGCTTGAAAACCTAGTTAACCTAGGGTTTTCCTTTCTTGGTGAAGCTTTAGTTTTGTTTGTTGCACCAAGCCTTCTTTCTAAGGTTCTTGGTTGTTCTGACATTTAATAACAATGAGTTTGTGTTAGTTTTCTCATGCTCGGCCTTGTCACTGCTTCAATTTTTAGTTTTTGGCTTGTTGGCTTGTTTGATTTTCTTGGTTTCTTGAGATCAACTTTTCTGGCAAATCTTGAAGTTGTCTTCTGGGTTTCTTGAAGTTTATGTGATTTCTAGAGTTTTATAATGCTTTTTCAAGTCATTTTCTTGGATTAGTTACTTCATTCCACTTATTGAGTCCCATCATGAAAGTGACATGGTTAGCTTAAGGAATTTGGAGTCACTTGTTGGCTCAATTTGCTGGATTGAAGTCTTTGGTAGTTTTTGCTTTTCTCAAAGAGATTTTGTTGCTTCCTTAAAAATTAGAAGGCTAAAAAAACATTGGTTTTTTCTGTTGCTTTTGATGTTGGTTTTCGTTTCATGGTTTTCAACATTTTTGAAGCACGTTTTTGGTTTTTCATTTTGGTTCGGTTGCTTGGTTTTGGGAGGAGTTCTGTAGTGGGCTTGTCTCCTTTTGTATCAATTTTTTTTTTGGCATTTTTGTGCAAATAATTTCTTGTTTTGGGCTTGTCTTTTCTTTTGTGTCAAAGTAATCAGACCTATCTTATTGAGAAAATCATTTGCTTACTTTTTTAAGTAGTCCTAGAATATGCATTTGCCATTGGTAGTTTTGCATTAGTGTATTTGCACCGTTAATAATATTTATTCTTTAGATAGTTTTTTAGTGTGTGAGATTGATCTTGAAAATAAAAGAAAATTTTCTTGCTTTTTAGTTGTTTTGTAGAACCTAAGTAGAAATCTCTTTCATCGAAGAAAAATTTGCATATGTTAGAAAATTATATATTACAGAGCAATGCAACACATAAAATAGGCGGAAAACACAAGCACACAAAACACATAAAAACAGAGAGACACAGATATACGTGGTTCACCCAGTTTGGGCTACGTCCACCCTGAACAGCTAGTCTTTCCTTTCTATTATCCAGCAAAATGAAGAGTCACAACCTACAGCAGATCCACTGTAATATCCTCTGTTCTCTCTCACAGTCTCCCTATCTGTTTCTCTCTCTGAGAATACACATACAATACATTTCCGCAATACAATACCCTCATACAAGTGAGGGGTTTCCTTCTAGGGCAAAAAACCCTAAACTAAACATAACTTCTACCGTCAGATCATCCGCCTAATGAATGACCCAGATTGACTAGAAATTACTATACTTTTACAAGGAAATTTTAAAGTCACAGCCGCCCCCCCCTGGACCCCCCAGGCAGCATTTAATTACGGGCGACGTTGCCACTCCATTAAGGTACAGGGGTCCAACATTGTGATATA
The DNA here is from genome assembly GCA_034641835.2 of Pinus albicaulis. Classification (NCBI taxonomy): domain Eukaryota; kingdom Viridiplantae; phylum Streptophyta; class Pinopsida; order Pinales; family Pinaceae; genus Pinus; species Pinus albicaulis. The sequence continues at coordinate 157,270,669 of CM076582.1, read as the reverse complement.
AAATAAACAATATAATCAGGCTCCACACCCAACAGCATATGCATGTAGAAAGTTTCTATTGATTTCTCTTTTGCATCAAAAAATCATAAGTTGCATTCTCCATGTACCCCTGACTTAAAAAGAACAACCATTAAAATGAAGTGCTTAATTTAAAAATGAACTAGAATTTTTTTAGTTGTCATTAATATACACCAACTAGTCTAGGTCATAGGGCCTTGGAATAGGTGAGTGCAGAGTTAACTCTCTAAGGCCACTCAAAATTTCAAACATAGAAGTTGATTAATGAGTAAAATCCAATGTCGTTAAGTGGACCTGGAAAGCTCTCCTCCAGAGAGCCAAGAACGAGGGCAAGTGAAGGCAGAGAAGAGAGATACCCCCTCTCCTATTTGTTGGATCCTGACCAAAGACCATTCTGCCCGGCTGCCAATACGAAATAGTGTCCATAGTTTCTATTCCCATGTATCACATAGGTGACTGTGGGGGGGAATACTCGCGGTACCTGAGATAGATGTTGCATCACTCTCATTAGTACTTCTAGAGGGTGCCTTGCGAAGCTTGGGAATTTGCACCGGAAAAGGTTTTTGTTAGGAGGTCAGCGTACTTTTTTCTGTTACCTTCGCTAGTACGTCTGGGATGTAGTTACCTCAGACTATTATAGGAAGGCCCTTATATTCGTTTTCTTGTATTTCGGTGTCTGGTCCTAATAACCTGGAGCAGAAATACCTGAAGGCTGCTTGATTACTGAATCTTAGGGAAATTTGTGTAGAGAGTGCTCTTTGTTCCTAGATTTCCATAGCTTTGTAATTTTTTGAGTCTACATAAAATATCATAATTCTTAAAAGTGGCTTACCAATCGGTTTGTCGATCGAGGAGCCTTCTTGGGCTTTCTCTTGTGAGTTCTGAGCCTTCTTCAAGAAGGCATAGGAGAAATTATGCTCGTGATTTCCAACCAGTAGTTTCAAACGCATTAGAGAGTGATTCTCTGCTTGGGGATATTGTTTTTGTGGGTGGTCCTAATACTAGTCGTGATTTAGAGAGGAGTACCACACTCCTTGCTTAGGTCCTTTTTCCGACAGAAGAAGTTAAGGTGGAAGAAATTCTTAAACCTCCAGTTACTCTTTCCTCTCCTCTTCCTGCTAGTTTTCCAGATGTTCTCTTGTATGTTGGGCCTCTATCTCAAACACTGAATAGCCCTCATATTTCCCCTTCTTTTCTTTCGATGACCATAGCTGGGAACACACCTTCGGCTATGAGCTCTTCGAGTGTGCATACTCCTCTTTCGGCTGAGGGAGGAGGTACCATTACTATTTCGACCATCACTCCCAGTGCTGCAATTTTTGGCTCTATATGCATTACGTCTACGAGTGGGGGAATCGAAGCTTTTGCTTCTCATTCTAGTCCCTTCTCTTTTAGAATGCTTTCTAGTTTAATTCCTTCAATTCCTCTCACTGTCACTGCAACTGTCTCCACGCCCATTTCTTCTATGGCTAGTGGGTCAGCTTATTTTCAAGGTTTCCCTTTTAGAAGTGTTCATTTTCCTCATTCGACCCCTTCCTTAGGTTCTTTTCCTTTCTCTGATCAAGGTCAAGGTTTTAATCCTTTTCCAAGAGGCCAAATTTATAATGCTTTTTAAGGCTGGAACCCTGCTTTCACTAGGTTAGGAACTGGGAATCAGTTTTTGTATGGTCAGTAGGGGAATGTTCCTTTCTCCTCTGTAGGTGTTTCTTAGGTTTTCTCTCCATTCGCTAATTCTTGGAACCCTTAACAAGGGGTTTAATATTCATTTAACACTTTGATTGGGAGAAATATCCTTGTTTATGCTAAACTTATGGTGGGAGGAGGTCCTACTCCGAATGCTTCTGGGCCACAAGGTTTCTCTTATGGTTCAAATTTTTCTATGAAAAATCCATAGAAACATGGTGTCTTAGCAAATCTAGGTTATTCTTTTTATAATGTTGGGAATTATTCTGTTGGTGGATGGAATTCTTAAGCTCCTCCGCTCTTACCATTTCTGGCAACCCTAAATTTTCTAGATTTGTCAAAATTTACTAATGATCCTATTCGATACAGCCCGGGTTGGCCTCCTGTCCCTACTAAACTTCCATCATATATTCTGAAATTTGAAGGGAAGCCTATTGAGGATCCAGCCGACCATCTACCACTTTCCATTTATGGTGTTCGTCGAACTCCCTCATCGATGATTTGATTATGTTGAGATTATTTCAGCACACCCTAACTAGAAAAGCTACTAAATGGTACATTGAGCTTACTAGGGGGGCACTTTTTCTTCGTTTGGCGAGTTGGCTACCATGTTTTTGAACCATTTTTGGTTGCTCGTTCAATATGACGCTGGAACTGAGCTTCTAGCCAATTTTCAGAAAGATAAGGCAACACATATTTCTGACCATATTCAGGAATGGAGGAGAAGGAATAGGTTCATTAAAGCCCATATTCCTAATGAATTCCTTCTTGAATGGTTCCTCAAATCCTTAACCCCAAAAATCTCGAAGGATGCATCTCTTTCAGGAGTATTCTCTAAGGAGCAAGCTATCTTTAGAGCCCAGCAGTTGGAACTGATCTATTCTCAGTTTGGGATTCTTAATAAGATCTTTCCCGATGCTCCTCATTCCAAAGTGGATTTCGCCAAACTGAAGTTAAATCCTCATGCTGACAGGCTTGCTGGTTTGATCGATAGTGGCACAAATAACCTTTTGAATCAACTGCAGCAGTTGTCTTTACAATATGCTCCTTCTATTCATGCTACACCGTCAGCATCTACTCCTTCCTAACCCTTAATGATTAATTTTGTTCAATCTTCTAACCCTAAAGGAAATCAACAATCCGATGGGAAGAAGAAGGGATGGAATAAAAAGAAGAAAGATAAGGATGGGAAGAGTAATGCGAACAAATCCAATGATAATGTTAGAGAGGGTAAGAGAGAGGCAATGAAGAAAGTCAAGTTTCCATGCAAGTTATGCACTAGAGACCATCTCACCCATCTCTGCCCTAAGATTCAGGATGCTAAGTGCTTGTTAGCTCAGTAGGGTTCCTCTAGTTCCCAGGGTGTCCCTACTAAACCTTTTTCCCAAGGGCAACAAATTCTTGCTGGCGTGAATGCAAATACTGGAGATCCCATAGGGGCCAAACAGGAAGGAAAAAATTCTTCAAATGTATATATGATGAGTGCTCACATTGATGTCCCCGCGAGATCACGTGATTATGGTGAATCTGAGTCTTTGAAGGATAAGGGTTCTCCTGATACTTTCGAGCCACTCCATATTGAGAGGCTTGCAGTCAAGCCTATACCTCGCTTGCCGAAAGGTTCTGCTAAACATTCAACAATAAACCCTAATGCCAAGGCAACCCAAAACTACTCCATTATAGAAGATCTAACTCAGAGTCCTTTTGTTATGTCTGCATTGAAATTACTCCAGTCGTGCCCAGCATAAAGGAGTGTGTTTCTCACTGCAATCGGAGTGATAGATCCAAAGAACTCTCTTATGATCACATTCGATATGTCAAATCTTAGGAAGAAACTTCCTCATCACATGGATTTTCATATCAAATCTACGTATCGGAAAATCAATATTTTTCGAACAGTAGTTGATGAGGGTGCCTCCACATGTGTCATGTCTATATCATGTTGGAAAGCCATTGGATCTCCTCAAGTTGTTCCTTCACCTACTCTTCTCACTGCATTTGATGGTCATTCTCACAAGCCACATGGCATTGTTTCGGCTTTTCCCATTTGTGTTGGGGGTAAAGTTTTCAATATTGGAGTTGAGATAGTTTATGCCTATTTGGACTACAACCTTCTATTGGGGAAGAATTGGATTGATGAGATGGATGTTATTGCTTCATCATTATTTCACTTCCTATGTTTTCCCCATGAAGGGAGGATTGTCACTGTTGATCAGATGGACTATTCTCCGATAGATCCAAATTGAACTGGATTTTATGCAAGAACGCAACAGAATACACATATAACCATAAGCATAGAGATGCAGTGGAAATAATGCTTCATTTTATTAATAAAAGAATGACTGAAATAAGCTTACAAACATAATGGAAACAAGCTAGGGCAATGGTAGTGTATCTCTGTGAAGAGATGTGGCATACGCAGGCAGCTGAACTGTGTTACATTGAGGCTCGAAGGCCTATTACAGGCATAATGAAAATAGATGAGCTAGGGTACTGGCAGCGTATCCCTGAGAAGAGATGTGACGGCTAGCAACCCCTGAACTGTGTTACAATGAGGCTCGAGGGCCTATTTATTCTTGAGAAACAATGTAGAATCTGAAATGTCCAAAAACCTAACCCTAGGAGATGAAGCACCAAAACTGTGGGTCCCGTTTGGGTAAATTGGTGTTTCAACTTCTCGAGGACGTAACTTTGGCATTTGACCTCCATTTGACGCACTCAATCGCTCTCGGTTTTCCCAAAAAACGTCGTTTAGGGCCTCAAAATGGCTCTGGAAGTTCATGACCTGAAAAATTGCTAAAAATAGTAAGTTGTGCTAAAACTTGAAAACAGAAAGAACTGATGGCGGGGTTTCAAATGGAATAGGTGGGCGGCCACCAATATCCACTTGGATCATTAATGCCCCAAAATGGCTTTGGGCGTGCATGACCTGAAACCCTGCTAAAAATAGTAAGCTGCTGGAAGTGAAAAGCTGCAAGAATTGATGTCGCGGGTCCAAATGGAATAGGTGGGTGGCCAGTGATATCCACCTGGATCATTCCTCCCTCCTTAGGAAGTAATGGTCTCCATTGCGTTAAGTTCCTCCATGGGGGGGGAAATTCTGCTGAATTTGGTATTGGATTTGTCCAGGATGTTGCGGACCTGTTAGCGGACATGCTAGATGTAGATGTGCCACCGGTGGGCAGACGTTGAAGAATCTAGGAAAAGTTATCCATCATCACGTTCCTTTTTTTGTAGAGGGCCCCACCGAGCAATATTTTGATAGGATCTCCTTCTCCCTCGTCTTTCTTTCCTTTCGCCATGGGGGGTCATTGGGGTTGGCGAGGCTGATCTTGGAAGGGTGAAACCAGATCAAGCTCAAACTCGTTATACCCGACCGCGCGACATGCAAAATGAGAGAAAGAGCAAACCGCTCTAATACCACTCGATCTAGATTTTACAGAACGCAACAGAAATTACATATATAACCAAGGCTATGAGGCTATTGCAGATGCAAAAGGGAAATAATGCTTCTCATTTTATTAATAAAAGAATGACTCGAAATAAGCTTACAAACATAATGGAAACAAGATAGGGCATTGGTAAACAGATTCTAAGAAGAGAGATGTGGCGCATGTGCAAAAGCATCGAATCACGGTTACATCGAGGCTCGAAGGCCTATTACGTATAATGGAAATAGATTAGCTAGTGTACTGGCAATGTATCCCCGAGAAGGATGTGATCACTTTCGCCGAATCATGCTACAATGAGGCTTGAAGGCCTATTTATTGCCGAGAAACAATGTAGAATCTCAAACGTCCAAAAACCTAACCTCAGGAGATGAAGCGCCAAAATCAGGTCCCATTTGGGTAAATTGGTGTTTGGAACTTCCCAAGACGAATTTTGGCATCTCGATCTCCGTTTGACACCCCTGGTCAGCCTTTGTTAAAAAGATCGCCTCGGCCGTCTCGCATTCCAAAAAAACATCGCTAGGGCCTCAAAATGTATTTCCAAGTTCAAGACCCAAAAAACTTCTAAAAATACTGTTAAATGAACTCGAAAATGGAAAGAACTTCGATGGTGGGGGTTCAAATGGAATAGGTGGGCGCGCCACCAATATCCACCGGATCATTAATGCCCCAAAATGGCTTCGAGCATGAAGTGACCGTTAGCCACCCAGTACCTACAGCAAACAAGTACAACAGGAATTTGTGAGCTTCCAAGAAAACATTTCCTTTGAAAATATAGCCATTCTTGAAGTCTCATGTGTCTTATATCCTTCAAAAATCTTCACTGCTGTTTCTATCAAAAGTGTTCAAAACCTGCTATTCTACTATGAAGGGAAATGTTTTAAAATGCCTCCATCCTCACCATTTCATCCTCTAATTTAACCTCCATATTCCTCATTCTCCCTTATGATTTACCGTTCAAAGCCCATTTTATTCAAAAATCCCCTTTAAACCTTGTTACTCCCTCATGTCTGGCTTAAAAATCCCCTTTCTCACCTATCAGAACTTTCATTCAGCCTTAAAATCCTTTTGTTTAGGCCTAAAGTAGCCTTTTTACATTATGGAGGTATTAGCCCCCGAGGGCTTAAATCCCCTAGCCCCCTCTTCCGCATGTGACCCATGGTATGACCAAGCGCTAAAGGGCCTCATCGCTATCGCAAATTCCTTTCTCTCCCAAACTTTCCTCATAAAAATGCTTTCGCCGATTAAATCAGGAACGTCGATCCTGATAGATCAACGGTCATCATTCCTTTGGAAACCCTTCCGCTTGTCCCTTCATCTCCGTTTCCCCGATGTGATAAGCCCTTTCTCCTCTAAACCCTTGGTTCTGCTTACTCCCACAGAACCATACCTTGGCGCTTATTTCGGTCTCAAGCCATCGCATCGGCCAAACTTAATCCATTGGTCCCATTCCCTTTCCCTCTACGAAGTGCGATCTCCTGATTCAATCCCAGCCGTCCATCCAACGGATCTAATGGTCCTAATTTAACACGACTGCTTGACCCCTCTACTCCACCATACGCTCCGTGACAAAAGAGATTGCATCACTTACCTGGCCCACTGCTCATCCCACCGTGTAGCTTTTGGCCTGTCACGCTCATGCCGCACCGTCCGATCTGGGACCCCAGATTCGACGGTCCACGATCCATATCGCATCACTCTGCCCCCTCCCCAGCATCGCGCAACTCTTATGCGAAATGAGCATTATTGGAAATCCACGTGTCCAACGATGAATGGAATCACATTCCATCCGTCCCAAACCACTTACTGCCCTTGCATCGCACGATAACCACTAGTGGTTTTATAAAACCATTTCTCCTCATTTTCGTGCCCTATTTCAAATTTTAACCTAGTCAGCTTTTCTGCCAGGGTTTCTCTCCTTCGCCACTACATTTCACCACTCGCACTGCTCCTCTGCCATTCCCCCAAGCCTCTGTCGCAGTTATCCAAGCTCTCGCAGGTTTTTTGTAATATGTTTATCGTGTTTTGCAGGGTTTAAAGGGTGGTTAATTCATGCAATTTCCACAGTCACAGTCAGGTGACATAGGTTGGGCATTTCATCCTGGTAGTTTTTCAAAGATTTCAAATAAAGTTGAATCGTAAAAGGATTTAATTTCATGTTGATTCGGCGAATCACTACCCTCGATCTTCTGCACTGCAAATTAGAAAGGTATACCTAGAGATTAGAGATTAATGCATATTATTAAAGATTTGCTTGATATACTTAACTGCTAGTGAGAGAACCCGACATATTAGTGATGACTATATCTACAGCTGAGTTTTCTAGAAAATGATTTCCTTATGTCAATATGTCATCTAGAAAACCCTCATAAAACTTTTTTCGCCCTTTTTACTGTTCAGTCCACCCATGTCAAAATCAAAACCTCATTATCACTATCCTATCTAGCTTCAGCCCTATTGGTCTGCCCATCAGCTCCAAAAGGAAAGGTCCAAGTCTGTTTCAAAAGCCTCCCCTATGTTAGGAAGTGGCGCTTTAAGACATTTTACCCTTGGCAATCATCAAAAAGCCAAAAAGCCTCCATCTGCTACAGACCAATCATGACTGACCTCTCGCTCTGCAAATCAAGTTGATCACAGCTCTAAGTCGCGCCACTTATATCCCTAGGTCTCAGCACTGCATAAACCACAGTCTCAAGCTGATTATTAGGTGTTTCACAGTGTTTTATGGATTCTGCAAAGAACAGGAAATATAACTTCATCTCAGGAGAAAATTCTTGAATCTACAGTTAGAGGAACAGCTGCTTCTAAATGTAGCATGAGCCTGAGATATATCTGCAAAACAGAAAGTCACTCATCAAGACCTTGCAGTTTTCCTTCCAGCATGAAAATCATAGTAAGAAAAGGACACCACTGTCTCAGCAAACTGGTAAATTGTCATGGCCCAGAACCTCCTTCATTTACAAGCAGAGGGTTAGGGCGCCTCCTTCATCTACAAGCAGAGGGCGCTGGCCAGTATTGACTTTAAAGATTGCAAAAGTCCAGGTTTTCCTTTTACTGAGAAGTGAAACAATATCTCCAAGTTTTATGAATATGAGTGATGATCATAACAGGGATAGAGTCTGAAATATGAAAGTTCAAAGGAAAGCAGAGTTTGGTCTGATAAAAGAAATCATTTAAAGTTTTCAAATCATGTGAATTGTTAAAAAGGCATATCATGAGTTAAAACAATTCTAATCATAGGCAGTTTGCTTTCCCCACAAGACCAAATTGAAAGGGTGCTGACAGATCATGTCATCACACAGGCAGAGGAAAAGTTGTTTGTTTTCAAAGGGTGCTGACCTCCATAGTCACAGAGATTATCTTTCAAAAATTTGTCATGAGTTGACTAAAGCAAATGATGACATTTCAGTCACCCTCAGAGCAGTACAGTAGTACAGTTACACTTTGACTAGGGTTTTTTCTGAAGCACAGTGGTGATTGTCAGCAAAGATGCCAGTATTGATGTTTTTCAAGTTGGTTGCTTACCATCATAATCCAAGCAAAACCCTTGTCATGCAGCCTTATCAAATAATCTTCTGATACTTTGTCAAGTGAAGGGCCTCCTCCATTTATGAGCAGATGGCCAAGGCATTGAGTGTTGTTGAAAACTGATTTGGTCAAAAGGTGCAGTGGAAGGATACAAAGGAGGTAAATAGAAGTCTGTACACAGGTAAAAGATAGTGTTTATGATTCAAATATATTGTTTTTCCTATCCATAGGAAAATGTCTGTCAAAATATACCTATAGTGGACAAGAGACAATATTGACTGTGCAGGCCATTGATACAAAAAGGGCAGTTTCCTTAGGGGAAGAAGCCACACAGTTACCTCACTGTCACATGCCAAGAAGTTTAAAGGGAACTCCTCTTAAGTAAACAGAGAAATCTAGTTTGAATGGATGCAACCAAAAATGGCACTTACAATCCAAAGAGAAGCCTATAAATCACCAAGAAGGTAAAACAGTGAACAGAGTTGAGCTATGGAATGGTTCTATTACAAAAAAGGTCAATACACTGGTCAAAGCAAAATGATAACTGTGTATCAAAGAACCCTATTTTTCTTGCTTCACAAGCTTATCCTTTCAGATATACACCCAAGATGGACATGGTGAATAGGTATACAATTTTATGAATAGGCAAAAGGAGTTTGTTTTGATAAACTGTCACTGTTTAAATGATTTAAAACAAACACAGTTTTTCATCATTCCGAAGGACAGTTATAGCGCAGATGATACACCTATAAGCAAGAAAGTATGTTGAAAGAGTGAGCTTTTCTTAGATCAAGTCCAAGAAGACCAGTAAACTTGGCACCTGTTGTAGAGAAAGGGTTGATGAAGCGCTTAGAGGTAGAGTTTGTCAAACCAAGGGTAAGCCATCTCCTTTCAAATGTCAGAGACAAGTATGCCATTCAAGAATCAAAAAGTATAAAAGATATTTGAGGCAACAGTTAAATTTCTTCTGCAGCAAAGGGTCCTACAAGTAAGTTTACATGTTCATAACATACAAGGAAGCACTTTGACATATCTTCAGTTTCTGGAGAATGATCCTAAAACTTATATAGGCATGTTCACTTTAAAAAGTTGATGGCACCATATCAATACAATTGAGTAAGAGAAAGATGATTGAAGATATCTCTTTTAGAAATGGACTAAGAGGAAAGCGCTTGAATAAATGCAATTGATTTCTGCACCCACAGTCAGAAAATATGTTAAAAGACACTTGGCAATCAGATCAGTTTCACAGTAAGTATTATCACCGCTAGAACATCTAGAGCAAACACTATCATTTTCAGGGTCAAAAAGTAAATTTGTCCCCTTGAAGAATGGCCGAGGATGCTTCATCAATTACTAGTGATTTCTGAGTATACTTGCTATGTTGAAAAGGTCAGCAGCAACAGAAAACCACTTTCAAATACATAACACAGACCTTTATGCCAGCATTTTAAAGTATGGGCCCGTCTGGACACATGCATAAATCTTTTTGTTTCTCTTTCAAATGACAGATTAATGGTTTAAAGGGAAGAAAGGCCTCCCAAAACCTTCCGAGTCACAACCAAAGATATTGTGGTCTTTTCATTTCCAAACAAGTTAAATACCATTGGAAGTTCATCGTGCAAACTCAAAAGCCCGAGCAGTTGATCCCTTTTTCTGCCCTCAAGATCAGAAAAGGAGGCATTGAATAAAAAACAGAGTTTTTGTGGGTCGAAGTGTTGCGCGGCGCGCCTGGAAAAGTGCGCGACGCGCCTGGAGCGAAAAATACAAAGGACCATAACTAAGGCGCGACGCGCCTGTAGTGGTGCGCGACGCGCCTGTGCGTGTTGGTTCTGTCGGCCCGACAGTGACCCGACACCACAACCTTGCGCGGAACTCTCCACAATAAACACGTTGCACAAGGTGATAAACCTCCAAAGCACCTCCCAACTGCTTTCAAAGTTGCTCCAACGCTCGAGCAAAGACTGCCACCGATTTTTAAGGAATGTTGTCTTGCCCCTTACAAAGATTAAAGTTGATAGACAGTGTTCGAGAGAGCAAAGGCCTCTGTGTAAATCAAGATATTTTGAGTAGCTGTTTTGGAAAGAAGGTGTCAGTTGGTTGACAATGAGGTGTTATCTTTAATCTTCAAGAGTCTAAAGCTGCCCTCCAAGGTGCTCAAACATCACATTCCTTTTCTAAGGGTAGTGTTAAGTGTTTAGGACATCTAAAATACTGTGGCATAAACTCCATAACCCTGTCAACTATATGTAACAAAGAAAGGGTGCTCAGGAGGTGTGATTTTTTAGAGTTGCTATAGTATGTGATTGACCAGCAGTAAGTATAGCAAGGCTTGGATTATTTTTAATTGTTTAAAAAAACCTGTAATCTGTCCCCAAAAGAGTATTAGGAAATGAGGTCACCTTTTCTTTAAAGAAGCTCAGCATTTGAAGTAGAAGCAGTGGTCAGAACACCAAACACAGAAATCATCCATGTTTTTCTAGGTTTTTTTTTCAAAGTCTTCTTCAGTGTGGCAAAAAGCAAGGTCATGGCTGCCTTTTGACCATAAACAAGCTTTGGTGAGTGAAGCTGCTCAAAACAATTAGAGGTATTGTCAAACTTTGTGAAAAGGATAGTAGAGTTTAAAGAGGGCAGTGTTATGTTTGAGGAGGGATTTATTGTTGTTAAAAATGCTACAGGATTCTTTATGACCACATCAAAAGAAAAATGAACTCTATCACCTATTACACAGTAAACCTTGGACTATGTATTGTCTTGCTGATTGACTGTCTTTATGTTATTGAATCCACTAGTTGAGTGGCCTACAAAGAAAAGAACAGTGTTGTGAATTAAGAAGGTTTGTGTTCTGCCTTATCCAAAAAAACAAGGCTGTCTTGTGTCCTCCAAATTACTAAAAGCAGAGAGACCTTACCACCAAAACACAGAAAATATTTTTGGACTGTGTATCTTCTACTGACTGTGTTTTTATTTTGAGTTTTATTGTTGAGTGGCATACAAAGAGAAGGGGCAGTGTTTTTAAAGGGAGCACAGTGAGGCAGCGAAGCAAGGTAAAGGAGAATACATTGATGATATGCAGCAAAATGATAAAGAGCGACGCCATGAAGAAACTCAAAAAAGTGATGAAAAAGAAGGCTAAAGAGAAGCGCCCAGCACGGAAAGAGGAGAAAAGCATATCAGCCCTTGATATTGTGGCCTCAGCTTCGGAGCATGTTGCTATGGACCCTTGAGGGTCATACATGCCAATTTTGGGCCTTTTTCGGCAACTTTTTGTTTTTTGGCATTTTTTGGGTTTTTGGTCGAAAACTCATAAATTCGCCATTTCAGTTTGAGGAGTTGTCAAGAGAGGAGGGTGATACCAATGGATGCCATAATTCTATGAGCAGGTCACCAGAGATTTTTAGAGCATTTGGAGATCATTCGCCCCCTCAAATTGGCGAAAAATGCCCTCTTTTTGCACATTCTGCCCGCCATATCAGCAGTCTGCTATTTCCTGGTTTTTTACACACAGGTACAGTTTTGGATGACTTCCAAGCCTCAGATTGAGATGGTTTCAGTTGTGCCGGAAAGTAGACACAGAGAGCTTTCCAACGAGCCATCATGAGCCTCATTTCGACATCGGGAAGGCTGCCTATTGCATCCAGCAAGTCAGGGGACCTTTTTCAGGCATAAATATGAAGTATTTTTGTAATTTTTGAAACTCAAAAATCTGCTTTTCCCAAATGTGCGTTAAGCTATTTTTTATACTTGGGAAATGATGTAAAGTCAATATAATTTCCGTTTTTAGCAGTTTTTAGATATTTTATGGGATATTTTGTGCCTTGGGCTTTGCAAAGCCTCAAGGACAAGTTTAGATACTTTGACTTGGCCAATGGGATAGCTAGTTGCTCCATGGGGTTTTCCTCCCTCAAGCCTATTTATTCCATGGGTTTCATTGTAAATCAGAGGCTGAACTTGAGAGAAGAATTAATACATTGGTCATATGAGCTTTGAAGAATACACTTGTGTTATGATTTTTGGACTGCCTCTTGGATGCTTTTGAGGAATGATTGTTGATGGATTCCATGACATGGTAGAATGGTATAGTTTTTCTTGCTTTGTTGTTGTCTTCTAGTTTTCATCCATAATACATGCTTCTTGCTGCTATAGATCAGTAGAGATTAGTTTTGAGATATGCCCATGGAGGCACCTCAAAATTCCTGAATCTTCATAGCTTGATGTTTTCTTCTTCCTTAGTTATGCTAAATAATTCTTAACTGCTCTTTAGTAACTTAAGGATAATGTTTACTAGTTTTATTTACAAGTTCTATGCATGTTGAGTAGGATGTATGGTGTGCCCTGCCTACCTATAAGCTGTCCATAGTTCTGTCCATAAAACTTTCTCTTTGACTGATTTGTTGATCATCTTGTTGAACCAAGGAGGCCTAGTCTCGATCTAGCCCTTTGCCTAAAACTATGAAAGCTTGTTTGTCAAAGTGCCCAATGACTTAGAGACTATGTTTAGGCGTTCCGGCGTATTTTATGAGTTGTTAGTTTGTCTTATGTGTTTTCCCCAAAGTCTGATAGTCATTTCCCGAAGTTAGAGGGTCTTATACCTCTATGTATGGCTGGAATGTTTGATTTCTATGTATTAATTAGCTCATAGTTGCATTTAGCATGATTAATGGCTTGCTATAACATGTTTATGTCTGCTATAAACTAGTTACACTTGAAATCCCTTGTCTTTCACCAACTTGTTGTCCATTTAACCCATTTTGCCCAAAGATCCCTTCTACCGTGAATCAAATCAGCCCTACAGCAGCCTTACATCATCACCTCATAGCTTCCTTGACCTGTTTGACCCCATAGCCCAATTTATCTACATCTTGTTATCCATTTTATGTCTTTGATCAGTTTTATCCCTCACGAACTTAAAAAACCCCAAAAAAATCAAAAACTCACTTCATAACTAGCCTAATATCAGAACACCATAAGCAAACACACCGACATCTTTTACACATATAGAGAGAGCCCTCTCTGAGTCCAGGAAGGCTAGGTCCTCGGGCTCCAAAGCTTGGTTTGATGTTACATCGTCATTTGGCTCACCAATCGGCCAAATCACGGGACTCTAACATAATCCACAGATCAAAGACAATAATGCAGTTCAAGGACCCCGAAGATAATCAAGGGAGCTTAATAAAGCTCGAAGCACAAATTAAATGTGGATATCAGTGACTAAAGCAACAAAGGAGACCTATCAAGCAGAACGTTCTTTCCTAAGAAGGACTAATTCCCATGGCCTACTCCATTTTTCATCAAGCCCCATAACAGTTATTACTCTGACAGAAATTCCCAGAATGTCAATACAGTGGTTGCAAAGTATGAAAGACCTAAAAGACAAAATATTCACCTTACTTGTCGCAGAGGATTAGATGGAGTACTACAGCCAAAAAAAGTACTTCAAGAAACATACCCTAGAAGTTATTGTCAACCTGACAAAGGCTTCTATGTCATCTTAAGGGTACCAGCAGTTAATGTAAAACCATTAAGCAGAGTGGGCATTCGAATACTTCTTCCCCTCTGTTTTAATGAAGCCTTTAAGTCTACATCTACCACTACTATCACTCATTCACCTATAAGAACTCATCGAAAATACATTGTGGGTGGTTGGAAATTAGCTGATTATAAGTTGTTTATTGAGTTAGAGTTCTCTAAGTAGTTGTTGTAAATACACTGGGTGATGATTTCTGGATTATATCAAGCTATTGGACAAGAATGTATGTGACTGGTTTTGCTCTGCTAATATGACAAGAATTTTCACTGGATCTTGATCTAAATCATTGGTGATGTGTCCCTTCTTTGTTATTGCTTTCCCTCTGTTTTACATTATGTTTATTTTTCTCTGATAAGAAACAATAATTTTAGCTTAGGATATACTGCTGCAAGTACCCTAATGCTTCCTACACATTCTTATGTTTATGTTTTCTTCTATTTGTGTATCTTAGAACAAATTCAATATAATTTAACCAGTTGAGGAGTTGGTTTGCCCATGCTTACTGATGTATGAATTTAAAGTTTTTTTCTTAGATGTTCTTGTTTGGTTCAGCTGAAAGAATTAGGAAATAGGGAGATTTAGTATTAGCCCTATCCCCTAAGTTCCCTTTCCAACAGTTAGCCTTTCAAAGACCCCTTTGAGTTGAGTGTCAAAAGAAAAGAAGGTTAAAGGCCTTTCTCTGATCTTAGACTTCACTCTGTGTTTGAACTTAAGTGTTTTCTACTGTCTGAAAGTAGTCAGGAGGACCGTTGGATTTTTGTCTTTGAAGTTAGCCTCATCAGGAGTATTGATCATAGAGGTATAAGGTGTGCCCTGTCCCTGGACTTACTCAGAATTTTCCATATTGGAAGACTTTTATTGTTATTCCCATTCATTTCCTTATTGTTTCATCCCATACAATCATCTTAAGAGATCCTCTGATCTAGATGAATAGCCCTTTGAAAGCCTTGGATATTTGAATTGCAAGTAAACCCTTTTATGACCCCATTTCCCAATTAACTTGTATTCTCTTTGAGTTATTCTCCCATTGCCGAAAATCCTTCTCTATTCATTCCTTTACACTTCATTAAACCCTTCTTTCAATGTTTCCTAACCAAACAAACAAATCAAAAACCATTGTGTTTTATAACTAGCCTAACACCTTAAATTGAACTTTAAAGATATATTATTCTTTACCCTTATAGAGAGATCCCTCTCTGGATCCAGGAGGGCTAGACCCTGAGGTCCCAAAGTGGTTTGATGTTGTCTTGTCATTTGGTATTGCCAAACTGCCAAATCACAGGAACCACAACATAATGGTGACTCCGCTGGGGAACTTCTAAGTAGATTACACTCTAGACATCTTTCAGAGCTCAGAAGATCAAATAGCCTTAGTTTGGTAGTTAATTTCTGATGGTGGACAACAGCTTGCTTCAAAACATTAGAAACCCTCCACCTGGCGACTCCACAGTTCCTAAATGACCAAAAGACTCCACTGGTGATCAGTAGGCCTGCTGATTATCTGTGCTTTCACAAGACTCCACTGGGAGACCAGTTTCATCACAACACCATCCATAGTAAAGGAAAATTTGAGTATCAGTTTTCCTTGTTGAATCTGTTTGCCTCAAGAAGCTTCTATACTAGAGCCTACCCTGACCCCAACCCCCCTGAGATAGTTGATAACCCAGAGAACATTCTCTGGAAATCTCCCAAAGCCAGTGGTTCAACCATTGTCAAACAGATTACAAGAGCTAATTCTACCCCTGAAAATTTTCAGCTCTTCCAGATACTCTAGGTGACTTAGCCTTTCAAAGCAATCTACCAAGAACTAGGTCACTGAATGATATTGACCAAATAGAGTTTGAGCCACAAAGTTCATCACACCATAGTGGCCAAAATACTGACAGCAGGGGGACCCCTCCATCTACACCACCTAATATACATATCATTCATAATTTGGGTCCTCTCACCCCAGATTTACTCATCAATCTTCTGTTGTCCCAAACACTTCTACCACCCGTACATCTGTCATCCATACCAACCCACTCCATCATCTTCCACCTGTTATTAACCCTCCCTTCCCTCCACAGAATCCTGCCATGGCAACATGGTATGACCCTCTAATCCTTCCTACTCAATTAGCTGCCTTACCCTAAGGATATCAGACCTCTATTCCATTATACGAAGCCATGGGCTCAATCACTGCCTCACAGAACATAGATAAAATGAATGACTATTGTGATAGAAATGAGATAGCTGATTAAACCATTAAAATTAGGTTGTTTTCTCAAAGTTTTGGGGGAGAAGTTAGGAAATGGTTTAAAAATCTAGCTCCACATAGCATCCATGACCTCCCTGCCTTTCATCAATTATTTCTAAACAAGTGGGAATTCAGGAGGAACCCTCTCCAAACCTTGTCTGAATATGAGAACATTAAAAGAAATGTGGGAGAAGGGGTTCAAGAATATTGTGTTAGGTACAACAATGCTTACAATGCTTTACTAGCCCACATGAAACCTCCTCAAGGGTTAGCCCTCATGAAGTTCCCTAATGGATTTGATCCTAAAATGGCTTACCAATTGAGGGAAAGAGATTATAACACATTAGAAGACATGCAGAAAGGGGCAGAGAGTGTGGAGGAAAACTTAATTGCCAAAAGAGCTAGGATGAGGACTGAAAAGAAAGTAACCTATAGGGAGGACACCACACCTTCTACATCTGATTCAAAATTAGATCATCTAGCCAAAAAAATGGATAGGCTAGAAAGAATGATGAAGAAAATGGCTGTCCAAGCCAATGCCTAGAATAAAAATCAGTCTCAAAACCAGAACCAAAACTTTAGGAGAAACACCCCGCTCATCAAACTGAGGGATTCTGATCAACAAATCAGACCCCCATTCCAAGAAAATTTCCTCGATGAGGATGAGGGAATAATAGAAGAATCATAGGGAACAAACATAAACATGTTGGGAGTGGGTAACGAAGATCATACCTTTTTCACAGAAGAAAACTAGACCTCATACATGCATTGTGATGATGAAGTGTTAGAATTTGAAGACTATAGGTTAGGATTCGAGAATGCCATCATGCAGGTCCGTGAACAATATGATCTCAAAAGAAAAAAGAACCCAGAAACTCCCAAACCAAAAACCTCTGAAATTACTATTAAGAAAAGACCTGAAAAGATTGCTAAAGAGACTGCTGAAAATAACAAAATAGCAGCTGAAATTTCTGGCAAAAGCAAGGGTAAGAGTGCCCAATCCACTGATAAACCAAGTCAATAAACCAGCAGCACTAGCATTACAGCTAATTCTTCTGATAAAGCAGTTTCAACCTATGTACATAGTGAAAATCAACAAGCTGATGTTGCCAATAAAATAGTGACCAGCAAAACATAATTGAACCTTTCAAAGAACCAGTTTCCTTTCAATTTGGAAAGTGAAATTGCCAAAATCAAAATTTTTGTCCCTCTCATGAAGTTGGTCACCCAAGATGTACATAAATGTCAAATATTGAAAGCTTTAAACTTAGGAGAAAATAATGACTCTGTCAACTTAAATGATGATCAACCAACTCTCTTGTTTGGCCCAAAAATTGAAGGGAAATTCTAGGAAGGAGTAGTGCCTCCTTTCTATGTCAGTTTAAATATCCATGAAAAAATCTTACACAATTCTATGCATGACTCAGGGGCTTCACACAATCTCATGCCAAAAGTGATCATGGAGAGATTAGGCCTAGAGATAACTAGACCATATAAAGATCTATATTCTTTTGATTCTAGCAGAGTAAAATGCTTAGGCTTGATCAAGGACCTCTGTGTGAATTTGACCCAAATCCCAGCCAAGTGCATAGTGATGGATGTTGTAGTGGTCGATGTACCTCCCAAGTATGGCATGTTGATGTCAAGATCATGGGGTGCTAAGCTGCAGGGTACAATGCAAATGGACATGACATATGCCACTATCCCTATTTTCAGCCAATTTAGAAGATTCTATAGGGAATCACACATGAAATTCATGGTGATAAACCCAGAGAAACTAGAGAATGCCCCTCTTTACTCTGCCCATCCAGACCTAGACTCTTTTATCCTTTATAATGATGAGTTCACTAATGAGCAAGAACTAGAGGATAAAAGTTTAACCAACGAAGTAGGGGTCACAAATCCAAACATAACGGCAACTCTGGAAATAGAGGAAAACAAGGGAGAAGTACTTGAACAATTTGCTGAATTAGAAAATCAGAGTAAACAGAACCAAGACTGTAAACAACAGATTACCCATCAATCTAAACTCCATGAAAATCCTGAGGAACAAAACGTAGCACAACATAGTGCTGACCTCAGGGAACAACATAATGATGAACATGACATTAAGGATGAAACTAATAACAAATCTGCAAACAGCCCCTTATGGAGCATGAGTTTTGATGGGTCTTGCACTAAAAAGAGTGCAGAAGCAGGAGTATGATTGCTCAACACTGAAAACAGTTATGCTGAAAGCCATGCTTTCAAGTTAAATTTCAAATGCACAAACAACATAGCAGAGTATGAAGCTCTCCTCTTAGGATTACATCTATTGAAAAAACTAGGAGCCAAGAGGATAGTTGTTCATGGAGACTCAGAGTTGGTCATCAAATAAATAAATGGAGAGTACACTACCAAACATCCTAGATTAAGGGCATATAGAAATGATGCCATGGATCTTTTGAAAACATTTGTAGAATATGAGCTTGTGTTTGTCCCTAGAAGTCAAAACATACTTGCAAATGGTTTGGCTTGTGCTGCTAGCTCATGCCAAAGACCACATAATGACAAACAGTTCATTGTTCAAACAAAATACAGACCAACAGTACCAAATAATGAAAAATATTGGCAGGTATTTAAGGGTGATAAACAGATAGAGGATTTCCTTCTTTACAGGAATGAGTTTGAATTGCCAAATTCAAACTCTAGGTCCGATGAAGATTGTTTGGATAAAAAGCCCCATGATGAAGAAAAACCATTCCCTATTGCAAAACTAAACATGCTGACCAGAGAATTCGAAAATCAAACAGAAGAATACATAAACGCAGATAAGGAAGACATAGAGGTACTGCAGTCCAAAGACAAAGTTATACCCCAAGGGCTGGCCCCTTTGGAAGACGTCTTTGATTTTAATGATGTGGCAAAGAAGCCAACAATAGAACCCACTGAATCTGATATTGAAGAATGCAATATAGGCAGCAAGGACAAGCCTAAAATGATCAAATTATTTAAAACATTGCCAGCTCATATCAAACTGAAATACATTGATTTATTTAAAGAGTTTGCTGATGTTTTTTCTTGGAGCGATGAAGATTTGAAGGCATATGACACAGAGACCATCCAGCATAAGATACCATTGAAAGAAAACCAGAAACCTTTTAGGCAAAAGCTGCGCAGAATAAACCCTGTACAGTTACCTCTGGTAGAAAAAGAAATTAAGAAAATGTATGATGCTGGAATCATAGTCCCTGTGAGGTTTTCAGAATGGGTATCTAACCTTGTGGCTGTAAGGAAAAAGACAGGAGAAATAAGGCTGTGTATCGATTTCAGAAACTTAAACAGAGCCTCATTAAAAGACAATTACCCCTTGCCCAAAATGGAACGCATCCTACAAAGGGTAGTTGGTTCTAAGAGGATTTATCTGCTAGATGGCTTTTAAGGATATAAGCAGGTGTTGGTGCTCCCTGAAGACCAACTTAAAACAACCTTCACGACTCCTTGGGGCACTTTCATGTATGTGAAAATGCCTTTTGGATTAATGAATGCTGGTGCCACCATTCAAAGAGCCATGGTCATTTCATTCTTAGAAGAAATAGGGTACTTCATTGTAATTTACCTAGATGACATTACAGTTTATTCCAAAACTGATGAAGAACACCTTAAACATTTGAGAAAAGTCTTTGAGAAATGTAGGAGGTATGGGCTATCTCTAAATCCCAAAAAGACATTGTTTGGTCTTCAAGAAGGTAAACTTCTCGGTCATATCATATCTGAAAAGAGAATTAAAATAGACCCAAAAAGGGTTGAGGGTATATTGCAAATTAGTCACCCTAGAAACATCAAGGAATTGCAATATTTCATTAGAAAGATTAATTTCTTGAGGAGGTTCATACCCAACCTTGCAGAACTCCTTAGAAACATGAAAAATATGCTAAAAAAAGAGGTAGGAGTCAAATGGACTCTGGAAGCCAAGAAGACCTTTGAACTGGTAAAACATGCACTCACCCAAGCACCAGTTCTCATCAGCCCTGATTTTACTAAGGATTTCCTCATATTCTCATTTGCATCAGAGCACCATTAGGGAATTTTGAGGTCTAAAATGGGCCTCCTAAGGAAATTATAAAATAATAGTGGGAAAAATCTAATAAGATTTGATGACATCATCAAATTTTAGAGGGAAAAATGAAAAAACTACTTTTTCAATTCATATTTTCAACTTATCTCCCAAAGTTTTTACTCAAATTTCGAGCGGGAGTACTCGTTGGATGTAGAATTTAATTCCTCATCCAAGGAGTACCCATGTTGCATACTTTTGATGGGTCCTACTACACGAAAAATGAGAAATACATAAAAAAACGTGATTACAATCATGTTTTTTATGTATTTCTCATTTTTCGTGTAGTAGAGTTCATTGAAAGTATGCAACATGGGTACTCCTTGGATGAGGAATTAAATTTCGCATCCAACGAGTACTCCCGCTCGAAATTTGAGTAAACATTTTGGGAGATAAGTTGAAAATACGAGTTGAAAAAGTAGTTTTATTATTTTATTATTTTTTAATATTTTTACCCTTTTATTTAAAAGATGGTGAATCATCCCCCATGGTTGACATCATCATCTTGAATCCTATTGGTTGTTATAAAGTTTATTTTTGTTGTACATTTTTCTTAGGAGGCCCATTTTAGACCTCAAAATTCCCTAATGACCGTGGCGTTGCCCTACCACAGAAAAATCCAGAAGGACAAGAGCAGCCAATTGCATTTTTCAGCAAGGCATTAAGAGATGCACCTCTGAAATATAATATCATGGAAAAATAGGCCTATGCCTTGGTAAAGGCCTTGAAGGATTTCAAAGTTTATATTTTACATTCTCATATTATTGCCTTTGTGCCTAATATAGTGGTAAAAGACATTTTTTCACAAGATCTAGATGGAAAAAGAGGCAAGTGGATTGTTGTGATACTAGAATATGATTTGGAAATCAAACCCACTAAACTTATCAAGGGTCAAGGCTTAGCACAATTAATGGTTGAATATAACTTACAAGCCCTTGACATAAATATGGTAGATGCATTGGATGAACAGGAAGGATTACCAGCTCCAATTTTTTAAGATCATTTCCAAAACTCACCTTGGTATGCTGACATTTTGCATGTGCTTATCAATCTTAATGCTCCTCCCGATTTATCTAAGACAAAGGCAAGGTTTTTAAAGTTTAAGGCTAGAAATTATTGCATTTTATATGAATGTTTATATTGGAAAAATGCCAATGGTTTATTGCTTAAATGTTTGCCTGAAGTTGATGTAGATAGGATCAAGCATGAGTTCCATGAAGGAGAGTGTGGACGCCATCTCTATTGGAAAACCACTGCCAATAAAATCCTTAGAGCTGGCTATTACTGACCCACCCTCTTCCAAGATGTCCAAAAAATGATAGTTTCCTGTCACAAATCTCAAATATTTGAAAGCAAATGAAAACTCCTTCCTTTACCTTTACAACCAGTCACTATTGAAACTCCTTTTCAACAGTGGGGCCTAGACTTCATTGGGGAAATCCACCCTGCTTCATCTGCCCAACATAGATGGATACTCATAGCCACTGATTATTTCACTAAATGGATAGAGGCCATCCCTTATAGGAATTCCACAGACTCAGTTATCATAAAATTCCTTGAAGATCATATCCTATCTAGATTTGGTTGCCATAGGAAAATTATCACTGATAATGCTACTGCATTTGGTTCCAAAAAGATGATTGATTTTTGTCACAGATATCATATTGTACTTGGTAATTCCACTGCTTATTACCCTCAAGGTAATGGGCTCACAGAATCATCAAATAAAATTTTGGTGAAAATCATCATGAAGCTTCTTGAAGATAATAAAAAGTCATGGAATAATAATCTAGTGCATGCTTTATGAGCAGACAGATTGAAAACAAAGAAATCCATTGGAATGTCTCCCTATCAGCTAGTTTATGGAGCAGATATAGTTTTCCCTACTAGTTTAGGAGTACCGGTGATAAAGTTGGTCTAAGAAATACAGTCAGAGGGAGATAGCATGGTGAGGAGGATCAATCAGACCATACATCTCCAACAAACAAGGGAAGAAGTCTACAATAGAGCTCAAAAAGTACAAGATAATATCAAAAAGTTGTTTGATAAAAGGACAAAGGCCTGTGATTTCAAAATTGGGGACAAGGTACTTAAATGGGACTCTAGGAGAGAAGATAAGGGTAAGCATGGAAAGTTTGACAATTTATGGCAAGGCCCTTACATCATTCAATCTGTCATTGGTCCCAATGCATTTTTTCTACAAGAAATGGATGGTACATATTTGTTTGGGGGTCCTGTCAATGGCAGGATGCTCAAGCATTATTTCTGCTGAACTGAGTTTAAAGCTTTCACTCCCATTGTAAATACCATTGCTTTATTTTTTTTTGAAAAGAAAAGAAAAAATATACAAAAAATATAAAGGAAAGGTGCATTCAAGCTCAAATCTTGAACCTATGAAGTTCTAAAAAGAATGGCTCAAATTAGATCAAAGCCTGAGCTAGAGAAAAAGGAAGAGAACTGGTTCTAACATGCTCAAAACTTGAACCAACAAAGAAGAAGAAAATAGCTCTAACAGGATCAAAACCAGAGCTGAAATGAAGAAAGAAAGGTGACTCTAAAAAGCTCAAAATCTGAGTCACAACAAGAAGGAAGAATGTTTTTGAATTTTAGGTCTTTAAGCCTTCAAAATTTTGGTTTTCAATTTCTGCAAGTTTCAGTTCATGTGCAGCTTGTGTTTATGCCATGGACCAACAACAAATCAGACAGTCTAATCCTGGTTTGGCTGTGTTTTCAATTTTTGTTTTAGAATAAAGAGAGTGAAAATCTGTCAGACAGTTTAATCCTGGCAGATATTAGTGTAGGTAGAGAAGCTATGAGTCGAACTGTTTAATATGGTCTCATGGAGGAATAAGGTTAGACTTAGATTAGTTCCCTACTCTCAATAAAAAATGATGATGAGAAAGGTCTGCAAGTCTAAATGCAACTTGAAAAAACAATGTTAGGACAGTAGGTTGTGTAGGTAGTTGTGTGGGAAAGAATTATTTTTGCTAATTATAACAAGTTCCGATCATCTCTGTCAGCAACTGATCAAAGAAGAGAAAGGTTGTCAAATTCAAGATACTGATCTATGTTCCAGAGATAAGATTTCTGTGGTTCTTGACACCTCCAAGGAGTTGCCATCCCAAGTTGGAGTCACTGTTAGCCACCCATAATTTTTTGGCATAGCAAATAGGTGGCTAAATATGTTTCAGAGCCTTCAAGAAAAAATTTCCTTTGAAAATACAACCATTCTTGAAGTCTCATGTGTCTTATATCCTTCAGAAAATCTTCACTACTGTTTCTATCAAAAGTGTTCAAAACTTGATATTCTACTATGAAGGGAATTGTTTTAAAGGGCCTCCATCCTCACCATTTCATCCTCTAATTTACCCTCCATATTACTCATTCTCCCTTATCATTTACCCTTCATGGCCCATTTTATTCAAAAAACCCCTTTAAACCTTGTACCTCCCTCATATTTGGTTTAAAAATCCCCCTTTCTCACCTATCGGGATTTTCATTCAGCCTTAAAGTCCTTTTTTAGGCCTAAAGAAGCCTCTTTACATTTTGGATGTATTAGCCCCCAAGGGCTTAAATCCCCTAGCCCCCTCTTATGCATGTGACTCACACTATGAACAAGTGCTAAAGGGCCTCATCGCTATCGCAAATTCCTTTCTGTCCCAAACTTTCCTCACCAAAATGTTTTCGCTGATTAAATTAGGAACGTCGATCCTGATAGATCGACGGTCATCGCCCCTTTGGAAACCCTTCCGCTTGTCCCTTCATCTCCGTTTCCCCGATGCAATAAGCCCTTTCTCCTCTAAACCCCTAGTTCAGCTTACTCCCACAGAACCATGCCTCAGCACTTATTTCAGTCTCAAAGCCATCACATTAGCCAAACTTAATCCATTGGTCCCATTCCCTTTCCCTCCGCGAAGTGCAATCTCTCACTTCGATCCTAGCCATCCATCCAACGGATCTAACGGTCCTAATTTAACACAACTGCTTGACCCCACTACTCCACCGTCCACTCCGCAAAAAAAGAGATTACTTCACTTACCTGGCCCACTGCTCATCCCACCGTGTAGCTTTTGGCCTGTCGCAATCACGTCGCGTCGTCCGATCTAAGACCCCAAATCTGACGGTCCACAATCCATATCGCATCACTCTACCCCATCCCCAGCATCACCCAAATCTTATGTGAAATGGGTGGTATTGGAAATCCATGTGTCCAATGATGAATGGAATCGCATTCCATCCGTCCCAAACCACCTACTGCCCTTTCGTTGCATGATGACCACCAATAGTTTTCTAAAACCATTTCATCTCATTTTCACGGCCTATTTCAAATTTTGACCTAGTTAGAAGCTTTGCCAGGGTTTCTCTCCTCTGCCGCTACATTTCACCACTCTCACTGCTCTTCTACCATTCCCCCCAGCCTCTGTCGTAGTTATTCAAGCTCCCGCATTTTTTTTGTAATATGTTTATCATGTTTTGTAGGGTTTAAAGGGTGGTTAATTCATGTGATTTCCACAGTCATAGTTAGGTGACATAGGTTGCAGGGTGATGATCCTGTAACCAAAGATTGCAAAGAAAGGAATAAAAATAGGATTTAATTTCATGTTTATTCGATGGATCACTATCTCCGATCTGCAGCAAACCCTAGATTAGCAAAAAACCCGGACACCTGAGTAGAAGAAGCAGCAAAGTATACCTGAGAGGATTAAATACTAATGCATCATATTGAAGATTTGATATTTAATCCACCAATTAAAGAAAATAATGCAGTTCAAGGACCCCGAAGATAATCAAGGGAGCTTAATAAAGCTCGAAGCACAGATTAAATGCAAATATCAGTGATTAAAGCAACAAAGGAGACCTATCAAGAAAAACATTATTTCCTAAGAAGGACTAATTCCCACAGCCTACTCCATTTTTCATCAAGCCCCATAACAGTTATTATTCTGACAGAAATTCCTATAGTGTCACTACAATGGTTGCAAAGTATAAAACACCTAAAAGACAAAATCTTCACCTTAATTGTCTCAAAGGATTAGATAGAGTACTACAGCCAGAAAAAGTACTTCAAGAAACATACCCTAGAAGTTATTTTCAACCTAACAAAGACTTCTAAGTCATCTTAAGGGTACCAACAGTTAATGTAAAACCATTAAGTACAGTGGGCATTCGAATACTTCTTCCCCTCTGTCTTAATGAAGCTTTTAAGTCTACATCTACCACTGCTATCACTCATTCACCTATAAGAACTCATCAAAAACACATTGTAAAGGGTTGGAAATTAACTGATTGTAAGTTGTTTATTGAGTTAGATTTCTCTGAGTAGTTGTTGTAAATAGGTTGGGAGATTATTTCTGGATTGTATCAAGCTATTTGACAAGAATGTATGTGACTGGTTTTTCTCTGCTGATATGACAAGCATTTTCACTGGATCCTGATCTAAATCATTATTGATGTGTCCCTTCTTTGTTATTGTTTTCCCTCTGTTTTACATTATGTTTCATTTTCTCCGACAAGAAACAGTAATTTTAGCTTAGGATATACTGCTGCAAGTACCCTAATGCTTCCTACACATTCTTATCTTTATGTTTTCTGCTATTTGTGTATCTTAGAACAGATTCAATATAATTTAACCAGTTGAGGAGTTGGTTTTCCCATGCTTACTGATGTATGAATTTAGAGTTTGTTTCTTAGATGTTCTTGTTTGGTCTAGCTGAAAGAATTAAGAAATAGGGAGATTTAGTGCTAGCCCTGTCCCCTAGGTTCCCTTTCCAATAGTTAGCCTTTCAAAGATCCATTTGAGTTGAGTGTCAAAAGCAGAGAAGGTTAACATTATTTCTCTGATCTTAGACTTCACTCTGTGTTTGAACTTAAGTGTTTTATACTGTCTGAAAGTAGTTAGGAGGACTGCTAGATTGTTGCATTCGAAGTTAGCCTCATCAGGAGTTTTGATCATAGAGGTATAAGGTGTGCCCTGTCCCTTGACTTACTCCAAAGTTGTCACCTTGGAAGGATTTCCTTGTTATTCCCATTCATTTCCTTATTGTTTCATCCCATACAATCATCTTAAGAGATCCTCTGATTTAGATGACTAGCCCTTTGAAAGCCTTGGATATTTGGATTGCAAGTAAACCCTTTTATGACCCCATTGCCCAATGAACTTGTATTCTATTTGAGTTATTCTCCCATTGCTGAAAATCCTTCACTATTCATTCCTTTACTTTTCACTAAACCCTTCTTTCAATATTTCCTAACAAAACAAACAAATCAAAAACCCTTGTGCTCTATAACTAGCCTAACACTTTAAATTGAACTTTAAAGATATATTATTCTTTACCTTTATAGAGAGATCCCTCTCTGGATCGAGAAGGGATAGATCTTGAGATCCCAAAGTGGTTTGATGTTGTCTTGTCATTTGGTATTGCCAAACTTCCAAATCATAGGAACACGAACAGACCCGAAACCCTATAAAAATAGTAAGTCAGAAGTGAAAAGCTACAAGAATTGATGTTTGCCAGTCATTATGGAATAGGTGGGTGGCCACCGATATCCACTCCGGATCACAACCACCTTCTAACTCTATTGTTCCCTTGGTGAATGATGCCAAGAAACCTATGGAGAGTTTAGGGGTCAAAATGTATACCGATTGATGGGTACCTTTGATCTTTCACCTCCTTCTGTTCATATTAATTCTATTTTATCCTCCAGGGCTCCTACTCGAAGAGTGTTCTTCCAAACTCATTATTTTTCTGATCCTTGGACCTTACCTTCTCCTACTACCACATTAGAAGAAGGTCAAGTGGGTGGAATGGCATTCCCTATATCTACAACATAGATTGCGTATCAGTCTATTGTTGACTCTACAAATTCCGATCCAGTTTCTCTTTCGCTGGAGGATTTGGACAGAGATGTGGCTCCGGCTTGGACACTTAACTCATCTTCTACTCAGGATTTCCTCGATACTGTTCTTCCATCTAAAGAGGCTATCCTTGAGGAAATTACTGGTGTGGAAAGACTGTGGATTTATTTGCATCATCGGTCCTATTTTCTACCGGATTTGCGAGAAGTTGAGTCAATATTGTCTAGCCATATGTCTTCTGGTTATGTTCACCTAATCCTGAACCCTTTGGCTCTAGCACAGATTTTTGCTACAGGGAACATGGTTGTCATTTTTTAGACGATCCTAGTGAACATTTCAAGGAATCCCAATGTTATAGAGAATGTTTTCATCAGAGCTGAATGTTCCCATGAAGAGATTCAGACTTATACTGATCTCTTTAAATATTTTTGTGATGTGTTCACTTGGTATTATGAGGAAATTCATGGAATTGATCCATGTATTGTCCAACATAGGATCAAGACTTATGATAATTCTAAGCCTATATGGCAGAAGCTTCATCTGCTCAACCCTAGGAAAGACGCAACTATCAAGGCCGAGGTTGAGAAGCTGCTTAACGTGCATTTCATATACCCCGTTTGTTTGACTGAGTGGGTTTCGAATCCAGTGCATGTGGAAAAGAAACAAGGAACGATATGTTTCTGCATTGACTTCAGATATTTGAATAAGGCATGTACAAAGGATAATTAACCCACACAATTTATTGATCATATTATTGATGAGTGTGCGGGGAATGTGATTTTCTCCTTCATTGACGGTTTCTCGGGATACAATCAAATTACCATACATCCTGAAGATTAACACAAGGCTGCTTTTATTTGCCCCTGGGGTACATTTACATACAAAAATATGCCTTTTGGTCTTAAAAATGATGGAGCTACTTTCCAGTAGGCCATGTCTTATGCTTTCCATGATATCAAGCATATCATCAAAGCTTATTTGGATGATTTAGCTGCACGTTTTCGAAAGAGAATTGATCATCCCTTTCATCTTAGACATATTTTTGAAAGATGTTGTTATTATAAAATCTGGTTGAACCCTAATAAGTGTGTTTTCATCGTCACATATGGTCGGTTGTTGGGATTCATAATGTCTACTGAATGGATTCGAGTAGATCCCTTCAAGGTTGAGGCAATACTTCAATTGCCTCCCCCATATTTGATTCGTCAACTTTAGGAAAAACCAATTTATTGAGGAGATTCATCGTTAACTATGCTAAGGTTATGAAAGGATTTATGAGATTTAAGGGAATTCCATTCTTATGGGATGGCTTTGCTCAACGCTCATTCGATGCTTTGAAAAAGGCATTGACCTCTGATCCTTTATTGATTCCACCTGATTATAGTAGAGACTTCCTTTTTTATCTCGCCGTGACAGAATCTACTATAGGTATGGTTTTGGTTCAAGGGGATGATGATATTTGTGAGCATGTTATTTATTATCTAAGCTGAGGCTTGGTAGGTCTTGAACTACGATATTCTCCCATTGAAAAGTTAGCTTTTGCAGCTGTCTATGTTTTCCAACGAATTAGGCATTACATTCTCCTTCGCAAAACTTATGTTTTGGTAGCGATCAATCCGTTTCAATTTTTTCTCAGTAGGCAAGTGATTAGGGGAAAATGCAATCAACAGATTGTCATTTTGCAAGAGTTCGATCTCGAATTTCTATCTGCAAAATCCAAGAAATCGTTTGTATTTGTGGAGTTGATCTCTGAGTTTCCTTGTGGAGATGAGATTATTTATGACGAGTCATTCCCTGATGAACATATTTTCCTCATTTATTTACAAGATCCTTGGTATGGGGATATTATTGTTTATCTCCAAACTTCAAAGTTTCCCCTCACTTTTTCGAAAGATGAGCGTCGAAAGTTGCCTCACTTGGCAAAAAGTTATCTTATTATCAGTGACATATCAATGACACTTTGTATCATCGTAGGTGCAGACTTCGATCCTTAGACATTGCTTAACTCTCGAAGACGTTGAGGTTGTGTTAAATGATTTCCACGGTGGAGATTTTGGTGGTCATTTATCCGAGCTTGCTACCACTCAAAATATTTTGTGTGATAGATATTTTTGGCCCTTGATTTTCAAATATTTTATTGACATGGTCAAAAAATGTCATCCTTGTCAGGTTTATACTTGGAAGATGCACACTCATCTAGCTCTGCTCTTTCCTGTTATCACTATCGGTCCGTTCACTAAGTGGGGAATTTATTTTACTACTTGTAAACCTCCTTTAGAAAAAGGTCATAATTAAATTATCGTAGCAGTGGACTACTTCACCAAGTGGGTCGAGGCTATGCCTAATTTCTCGAACGATGGTGAAACAACAACCTTGTTTCTATTCAACCAAGTAATTTATCGCTTTGGTATTCCCAAAGAGATTGTCACTGACCATGGCAATCATTTTCACAACTCTATGATGGATGAATTGGCTCTTAAATTAGGTTTCCGACAAGAGAATTCGTCTCTATATTATCCTGAGGCCAATGGGAAAGTTGAATCCATGAATAAATCCTTAAAGGTTATCCTTCAAAGGACAATCAATAAAGCTAGGTCCAATTGGCATGTCATGTTGTATCCTGCCCTTTGGGCATACCGGGTGTCAGTTAAGACTGCAACCGAGTTTACTCCTTTCCAACTGGTTTATGTTTTGGAATCAATCTTTCCTTTTGAGTGTGATATTCCTTCCCTTAAGCTGGTTGTTGAGATTCTTCCAAACACTTCAAGTCTCGAAGAACGCCTTGTCTATCTAGAACATCTCGATGAGCAGCGTCGAGACGCAACTACAATTAATGAGGCTCATAATAAAAGAGTGAAGCTTCAGTATGATAAGGCTGTCAAACCTAGGGTTTTCTCTGAAGGTGACCTCGTTTTGGTCTATGATCAGGACAAGGATGTCTTGGGGGCATGGAAATTAAAATCCATGTGGTATGGCCCTTTCATTGTCAAAAGAGTCTTTAAGAAGGGAGATTTATCTTTGGTTGAATTTTATAAAACCGAGTTGGCGGAGCCTAGAAATTAGCTTTAACTTAAGAAGTATTATGCCTAGGAATTTGCCTAGAATTTTCTTTGTTTGTATATATTGTATTTTTGTGCATATCTGTCCATCGATTCTGGTGTGACCTTGATGTTTTTTATCTGCTTTGGCAGGTTTTTATGGATGATATGAGTCATTTTGGATTTTCCGATGGTGCTAGTTGACATACCCGAAATCTTGCTTCCACGGCTTGGGTAATCAACTATCCATTCGGTCAGTTGCTAGTCTCAAGAGGCATATGTATTGGTCCTACTTCGAACAATGTCACAGAATATACTGTTGTGATCAATCTACTTTTGGAGGCAATGTCTCTTGGTATTGGTTCGTTAGTAGATTACTTGGATTCACAACTGGTGGTTTCACAGTTGAATAACATCTATCGTGTGAGAGATCCATTTTTATATCATTTATTTCTAAGAGTGCATTTTTTGCAAAGATTATTAATTATGTCACATAAATTCACATTCCACGTTCAAAAAATACATGTGTTGATTCATTAGCTAATCAAGAAATTGATTGGCATATCAATCATTCATTACATTAAATATAAAAAAATCATCAATAATCATTGTATATATGAGACAATCACATCATAAAAATCATTGTATATATATAGATCAGAGTTATGTTCAAAAATATAAAAAAATTGGACAATTATGTCCTACAAAATTAGGGCTTATGCCCGATCATATCCATCATCAAAAAATATCAA
The DNA here is from genome assembly GCA_034641835.2 of Pinus albicaulis. Classification (NCBI taxonomy): domain Eukaryota; kingdom Viridiplantae; phylum Streptophyta; class Pinopsida; order Pinales; family Pinaceae; genus Pinus; species Pinus albicaulis. The sequence continues at coordinate 157,239,480 of CM076582.1, read as the reverse complement.
AGTCATACAGTCACCCTAGAAATTATATGCTTGTGGACCCTGCCATAGATAGGTATCATGGAAGAAAATTATGGTAGTAGCCACACGACGGCATAGTTGCACCCAATCGCATGGTACATCGACCATATGTCTCTGAACAACCTTAGGGAGGTCGTCTACTATAGCCATAGGGACATGGTGGGTCAAACCCTCCAAGTTCCTCTGAATGGCATGGATAACTCTCTTTGTGCCTCGGTAAGCCCTCGGGTCTAACTGGTCCAACATCTATAACATGATCAATAAATTTGTAAGTCCATTGTCCTATCAAAAATATTTTTCATTTTCATATTTTTATGGAAAATCCAAAAAGTCAAATAATCAAAAATCATTTAAATGCAATCTTACTAATCGCTCCCCATGTAGCTCTGGGTGGTAATGGAAGATCAACATCTCCCCTGAAATCCATGCTAGCATAGGGGTAATCCTCCACGACGATCACATGTTCTCCCCACCAAAAGAAGAACTCATCATCCTAGGTAGTCGTAGGGACCTCGCCGCCCCTATCCTCTTCACCAGGTCAGCCCACCATGCTATACATGGTTTTTGTGGGCTGCTAATAGTAGAGATCACTTTGGGTCGAAGCCTAGGAATCCTCTCAAAGAAGAATGTAAACAAAATGGTCCCATAGCCGAAATTTTTAGTTTTATTCTTCTAGATGGACGTCAATTGTTTCTTCAAAATGGTTAGCAAGGCAATGCACCAATCATATAAAGTAGTCAGGAAATCAACTTTCAAACTCATGTTCCCACGTGAGGCTTGGTGTAATGAAGCTGACCCGACTACTCTGGCTATGGTGAAAAGAGGAATTTTCATGTGCAATCCTTGCACATCTCTAATTGGGAACTGAGTCCCAACCTTCTAAGTACCCTTAGCACAGTATATGTGAATCTAATCCTCCACTTTCAGCCCTCCTTTTGGCTTGCCTTGTAAATTCATTGGCTCTCCTCTTCGAGAGAGTATAGTTATAAAATATATGTCTTCAATCTCAATCCTTGAAGGCATTTGATCAATCATGAAGTAGTCCTCCTCTGGGTCCCAATAATTGACGAGAATTTCAAGCAATTTGGTGTTTGTTTTCATATTGGGCATAGTGAAAATTTTGAGTAATCTACATCCTCAGAGTATATCTAAGGACAATTGGTCCTCCATTGCCTCATTGTCAATTGCACTATGCTCCCTCTCTCTCCAACAGATGTTCATCCTGGGTCAATTCAACAAATTACCCATTAGATTTTTATTTTAAAATTTCACTATGTGCATACACGAGTTTCTTCTTACACAATCATGTCTAGACACAGGTTCGAAATTCTGAACTCGTGTATATGCAGAGGGTTAAACCTAAAACCTTAAATCCTATGCTGAAATTAACATAAAATAAATTGAATTAATAATAAAATTTATTACTAAAATGATTAAGAAGATTACCGGGAAAATTTGAGCTGATTCGACTAAGAATTCGTCCAAATTGAAGTTGGGGATTTTTTGCTCCAGAGATTTTTCTCAAATTCACCAATGCACAAATGACCAAATGTGAGTTCAAAAGGCCTATTTATGCCCAAAATTCAATTTTTTTTCAAAACACACATGTCTATAGATTTGTGTTTACTTTTGAATTTGTCAAATACTTTATGACCTTTTAGCTTGTAAATGCAGGGATAGGTTGTTTTCAGGTCCATTTGACGAATTCGACATGATTCCATGACCACTTCAATTCCATGACCGCTGACCTATCATGGTAGGTATTATGTTCAGAACTTGCATAGAAGTTAGGGAATTCACTTTCCGTTGCACTTATGCATACTGTTAGTGTCAGTTTTTGCATCCTGCCACCCCTGATCAAAAAATATCTTTTCATATCATATTAGAGTCTCATTCAGAATTTTTTCTCATTCCATTAGGTCATCATGCAAAAATTTGGTCACTGAATGTAGATCTAGGTCAAACCTTACTCTTTTAAAAATTTCAATACTTGTTGGCTCATTTCACCACTTTGTTGAGTGTACATCAATCATGAGTTTTCATCATCATTTCAGTCATTTCATCATGAAGTTCATTCAATCAGGGTTTTCCATTAGGTCCTAGGTTTTTCAAGGTCCATCAAAACACCACCTGCATGCATAAAAGACCAGCAAGTAAGAGAGTGATAATAAACACATTTCATCTTGTAAAGATTAAATATGTAAATTATAATTTCAATTTCAATATGTAATTTTAAATTTTTCAATATGTAGCTACACTCAAAAGGTTCGTAAGATACGTGGTTTCAAAAGCCAAAGTGAAAAGGCATGTGGGCCATCCCACTACATTGAAGGAAAATGACTCAAACAAGATATATAAGACTAATTCATTTCATTTACTGATCCATCCAAATGAAAGAGAGCTCTCAGTCACTTAAAAGGCATCTGCAACACTTCAACATCCAATAAAGACCCTCAACAAGTTAACACAAGCTTGTACGCTACGTTTTTGGGCATTTTAGGGTTTGGGAGTGTGTTTTAATTCCCCTATACTAATCCCTATACTTTTTTTTAATTTTTTCAACCTCCCTATGCCTCCTAAAACCATAACCTACACTCCATCTACCTCCCCTAACCTTTTCCCATGCCCATTTCTCTCATTTCCCTCACTTTCCTAAAAACCCACCCTATTGCTACACTTTTGACACCTTCCTAGGTTAGGGTTGTGTTTTTCCATTTTGGACCCCTTCCCATTACTAATTTCCAGAAATTACACCTCCCTACACTCTCTAACATCTATCCCTATCCCCCAAAATTTCCCCAAGAATTTAGACAGCCCCTAACCCATTCATTCCCCTCCCTCTACAAGGCAGTCATAAATCCCCTGTTTTCCCTACATTTCTGAAGTAGTCTTGGGAAAATCTATCTTTCTCCCTGATGGAGTGTCCAAATGACTTGCTTGATAAGTCAAATGAAAACTATACTGGAAAATATTTCCAATTATCTATCATGAGCTCAATTTGGAGTTGATGAAATCCTCTAGAAGTGGCCTGCAAGAGAACGTTGCGTTTTTTGCACCCCCATTCTGCACTTTTTAACCAGTCTTGGGAGAATTGATTTTTGAGGGGCTATACTTGATCATTTTCTTGATAGGTCAATTGTGTAGAAAATCGAACAATCTTTCCAATGAGCTATCATGAGCTCAATTTGGAGTTTGGGAAGGCCTCCAAAAGTGTCATGTAAGGAGGCGCTATGCTCTCAGGTTTGGCGCCGCACTCCTGGCTTTCTAGCATTGGGCTCCTAGGTTTGGCGCTACACTCCTGCATTTGGCGTTGCGCTTCTACCATAATTATTCCACAACTATAAAACCTGATGCAAGCGGTCCAAACAAAAAATTAAGGTTTCTACACCTCAGTCCAAGTAAGTTTTACCACTACATGACCTCCTTTCACTTCTTGATTGCAAATTCATGGTGTTAACCTTCCTCGTGCATAATTTCATGTTTTAAAGTTAAGAAACCCTAATTTATTTCTACATGCTAAATTTTTTTCCTTGGACACAATTTACCCCTCCCACATCTCAAAAAACATTTTCCCTATCCCTACATAGCATTATTACTTATTCTCAAGCCCCATTTCCCAAAACCCTAATCCTAGGTTGCAAATTTCCTAGGAAACTTCACTATCCCTGTAATAATTTTCCTTGCCCTATTTACCTAAGTTTTTATACACCCTACCACTTCCCTAAACCTAATTCCTACCCCCTTTTCCTTCCCCTTCCCTAAGGTTTCCAAAACAAAACAAACATCATGGAGGAGGAAAGAGAGGAAAGAAGACCCCACAAAGGAGGGAGGATTTTGAGGCTTGAGCCATCCGACACTAGAGAGTTAATGGCCTCACCCATGACAGTCATCTACTTCAAACATGTGGGTTGCTTTAATTTCTATGAGTTAGTCCAAATAGTTTAGCATCACCCTGCTTTGACCAGAATTTCCATCTCCTACTTTGAGAAAGAGAACAAGAAGCTAAGTGAAAAACAAGTGCTCTTGGAATTGGAGCTGCTAAAGGTTAAGAGGAAAAACACCAATGATTTTGATCAAGCCACCAGGAAAATATCAAGAACAAGAGGTCTTACAAAAGCATTGGAGAAGGAGAAATTTGAGGCAAAAAACCCAACTCTTAAGGAAATAATTGCAAGGGAAATTGAGGATGATAGAGAAGTTTAGCTTGAAAAATTCAACCTAAACCTTGAGAATCTCCTCCAAAAGGCCAAAAAGGACAAATACATGCTCAGAAACATGGCCAATAGGTACAAGACAAGGAATCAGATCAACAACATTAAAATCAAGTAGTTGAAGGACAAATTGAAGGAAACCCTTTCCAAGTAAAAGGACAAGGGAAAACTTGAAATTCTTGTTGATTCTTCCTTGATTGATTGAGACACTTCATCATCATCTCATTTACCAATTTTGATATTTTGTGGGCATTTTTCCAAATTTTGACACAGTTGCAGCACAATGAGCTTGTCAAAAGCGCAGCACCTAAGGCATTGTGCTTTCTATATGAGTATCCAAATGAAAAATTGCCACCACCATTGGATTAAGAAGGCCCTCTACATTCAATTTTGACTATTTTCACTCAAAAATTAGACAATATGGCAAGACGAAATGGCCAAAAACACCTAAAAATCACCTTTCTCTCCCTATTTTCA